>JAKSZP010000333.1:0-102734 GCA_022478985.1 Massospora cicadina | reverse complement strand
AATTGACTGATCCTGCACCCTCCTCTTTAAATTCATCTTTCTTTTTTCTTTCACTTTGGGACAGTTTCTCCAGAAGTGTCCTTCTTGCTGACACTTGTTGCATTTAAACTTAGAAGAAATTGGCGCTTCCATTACACTGTTTGGTAAGCTTTATCCTTAGGCTTAGCATTGCGATTTTTTAGCAACATAAATGGCCTTTCAATCAGGGCGGCGTTGCATATAATTTTAAGTTATGGTGTCTTATATCCATTTTGTAAGTGGCTTTAACGTCAATCAAGGCTTCCTTGATGGCCTTTAAATATTAAGATGATTTCATGGCGGAGTCATATGTATCATGAGTTGCAGACGTGGTTAAAGCAAACTAAAAAATATTTGAGGTGGGTTGACCTTGGGACAAATATACCACACCAAGATTTTTTCTAGCCAGTACAGGTTTTGAATTAAAACCTGCACTAGGGTGGAAGCAGTTTTACTTGCCAGGCTAACCACCCTTGATTAGAGCAAACTAAGCAAGATGGTTTTTGTGGTGACTAGGTCCAAGATCCAGTCATCCAAAACTGTTGTTCCTTAAGATAAAACTAATTTGCATATTCACAATTGATTATATTTTTTTTATTTTCTTAGTGAGATATTCTAGCTTAATATTTTGCATGTCCCATGCAATTGTAAGGAGAGTGTCTATAACTCTCCTGTTTCCAGCGTGGTGGTGCTCAGTGCACAGAGCCAATGCATGGAAACTAGCCATTAGTACCAAAGTTACTAGAGCTCAGCAGAGGGTTCTGGAGCGATAATAAATAAAGGGGAAAAGTGCGATCCTGATAGCAAACAACTGACCAAAAATGATGCAGTGCACAAAGTGGAAAGGGGTAAACATCACAGGTTGGAGGGAACCTGGTTGACCCAACGGTGCACAAGTTGAAAATTTAACTGAATTTAGAATAAGGTGGTTAATGTAGCGCTAGACCTCCTCAAAGAGGTCCACACACAGGTTTGCTAGAGATAACTAAGAAACATGAGGAAAATGGGAAAATGTTTATTGGGAAAGTTGACCAACAAGGAGTGTTAGTCATGGGAAACAAAATCAAACTACGTTGGGGAAATATGGGGTTTGCTGAAGTGGGCCCAAGCACTGACCCACCAATAGGCAAACACTACCATCCAAATTGGTAGAATACACTGAATTGAGTTCACTCGTGTAATCAATTGAAGTTGAACTTGACCCTAACGTGTGATTTCATAAATGGAACAGGTTTTAAAACCCCATTTCTTGACTAACCAAATCAAACCATCTGCATTAATTACATAAACTGTCCATTTTAATGCCTGGGCTGATGTAAGGGGCTGGGCGTTAGGCACCTCACTAATACCAACCTGGGCATATTTAGCTTGTAGCCAGCGTTGGTCTAGTGTGTGCCTGAGGTCAGGGAGGGCCTGAAGCTTCACCTTCTGGGCCTCATGCCGCCCAGCCTTATCCTTGGGGTTGGTCCCCACTATGATGTCATTTAACCATGACATCAATCCCAAACTTGGAATAAGAATCTCTTAAACTCTGTCCAAGTATGATGGGGGTGAAATGTAGCTCTAAGCACCTCATGTGCTTCTCCACTCATAGTCCTTGTACATAATGAGCGTTCTGTTTGTCACTATCTCTGTCCATGCTGTTTTTATATAACTTAGGAATCTATCTATAGTTTCCTCACCAAGAGTATACTTAATCTTAATACACAGAGTGAAATTAAGATCTTCATTAAGTTCAATATGATGTGTTGGTTGTATCACCATTGCCAGTGTGTTGGCATTAATGGTACATCCTCCCAAAGTAAGCAATGTTCTGAGAGGTGATAGACGTCACACTTGCATGATGTACAAATCCTGCTTCAAGTGATTAAAAGATCTTTGTGGTTTTCCAGATGAGTAAACATTGAGTTTAGACATTGTACAGTTTTGTTGTTCTCAATCTCCAAGCGCTCTAATTTATTTCTCATTTTAGTCATATCCAGCTCCCCAGTTCTTAAGTGTTCTTATGGCTCTCTGAACCTTATCAACTCAATAGTCAAGGTGGCTATATGTAACTTTAATTATTGATAATTTGGTACATAATCTCCATGGTCAAATCTTCTAAAGTTCTTCTCCATGGTACACTTCCATGGTATTGTTATAAAAATTTCCAAAAAATACTTAGTGGTCTTCCTGTAGTGAACATCAGGTATTGTTAAGTGTCCCTCTCATTTAGGGGTACTGATTTTTGGTAAATTCATATACAATAATTTAACTGTTTGTTCATAGGGTGATCTAACAGGTAAATTGGAGGGTCTACTACTTTCATACATAAGACTTTTTCTCATAACTCCAAGTTTGTCCAACTATGTTGAAGCCTTGTAATAGTACATATCAGGGGCTATTCTAGAGCACACAGATTTCCTCTCAACCTCTGCAGACAAAAAAGATAGTCAAACCTTATAACAATATAACTACTTGTCATACTTGACACAAAAAAGTCAATAATAAACAAAGGCAAAATCTGTGAAAGAAGTTACTTTATTGAATATATCCTAGAAAGTATTTATAGTATTTGTAAAATAGCGTTGTTTAAAGTATGTTCTTGATTTATAATGCATCAAGTCTTTCTCACAATGCAATTATGCATCTGCTGCTTGCTTTTAGACCCATCTAAGTCCATTTCCTTGATCCTCTAGGATTTTCTGGTCTTTTTATTTAATTGGTATAAAGCTTGGGTCTGCTTGTGATTTAGTGGCTGCTGCTCTGTTTATCCTGGTACTCTCATGACCCTTATGGCTGTTGTGACTGCCTGGCTGATTGGTAGCCTTTTTTGCTGGAGCTTGCAATAATTATTTGCTTCCCACTTTGGTATATATGGTATTGCTCAGCTTTGTTTTAATAGAAATACACTTTCTAACGGGATTACATTATTTTTACCATCAATGGCTATCAAACACAAGGCTATAAAAGTTGTTTACTCCAAGTCATTGTCTGCGTCATCATGTGCACAGTAGTCTGGATTGGGTTTTATACTTTCAGGCTCTCTGACTTGTACTGACCATATGGTAAATTATTTCATTGGTAAGGGTTATATAAAGGCCTTTGTTGACAGGGGTATTAGCTTTAAAGCTTATAAAGGGTACTTTGGTTTTTATGATTAATATGATCTCTAACCATATTAGCTTATACTCAATCTTCACTCTGTCCAGCTAGACCATTAGTACTGATCCTAATATTAATATAAGGAGTTTTTGAGAGGTTTTCTTCCATAGGTCAAGGGATTTACCTTATAGTTGAGCATTTCCCCACAGACATAGTGCAAGTACAATGGGATGAGGCTACTTTAATGTTATTATGGTAAGATTATAGACATCAAAGGTACTTCAGGCTGAGGTGACATGGGTGTTGCTGACAAAATTCATCTCCCCAAAGGTTAGTTTTTGCACATATTAATAGCAAGCGGTTTATAGGCTAAAAAACGATTAAAGTTTGAGGCTTAGTCCTCAGTTTTGTTAACTCTAAATTTTAGATCAATTGGTTTACCTTTAAGATCAATTCTGTGGCAAATCTATCAATTAGACATTCAGATTTTTTATTTAAACTAGCTCAACACTTTACTTTTACCTTTTTGAATTTTTGGATTAAGTAATTTGATATTGTCTTAGTACAATGGTAATATTCATTGTAAAAACTATTGTAATCATAGTTTAGATTGGTTTGGCGTTTACCTTGTTGAGTTAAATTGGCTTGGCAATCAATTAATTTGTTAGATATTAAAATAGAAAGCTAGCATTCAACTCATTTCTTTAAATAATGATAGTGTTTAGGAATCTGTAATTCTTTTAATTAGCTGGCGTGACAACTGAATTTGCTTTAAATTCTAAATTGGGTGTTTTGGCTCTTTAAATTGATTTGGGTGCAAAATATATCAGATAAACACTGAAATTGGTAATTGGATTGACTCAGCATTCACTACCTTGAAGCTCAACCTAACCCCAAACAGTTTTTCCATTGGGTAGGGTTTAGTGATTAACTTTCAGTTCTGCTTTCATTTCCAAAACTAGCATTGAGGTTTTTGGGATGAACAATTTGTATTCTATTTCAATATTATGATTGGTTGGGTCAAGGGGTTTTGTTTCTTTATCTTTCACAAATCTATATTGTGAAAAATGAACACTTAAATTGGTATAAATTTAATAATTTGATAAAGGAGTGTAATTTGATGAAGATGCAGCTGGATTCTCATGTTTGGGCGAAACTATTATGATTCTGGATGGCTTTGAAAAAATTAGGTGTTTTCTATGAAGGACTTTTGCAAAGTACTTTGCTGTACTCAATTAATGCAATTTTAATGGAGTCTGACTTTGAGACGATATTGGTGGCTTCATACTCCCCAAGAAAAGGGATTTAAACTAAAGTTTTTTTTCAAGAACCCTCTCATCTGATGTGGAGATTCAGCATATTGGCATTTATTGTTTACCTTGGAAAACTGAGTTTCTCTTGTGGGGTTTTGTTGATTACATATTAGACAACAAACAACCTTCTGAAGAGGAGTAATAATCCGCTCTGATTAACTCTATTTCTGATGCTACTTGCTGTAGCATTGATTGCTGATTGAAAACTACACATCGCCCTGCTAGCAGTAATATTGTTAACACTATTAGACATAACTTTAGTACACTAGACTCTGGCACAAAACTAAAGTAATCATAAACTAACTTCTCCCTTGGCGTTATCAGCAACCAGTGTATCCTTCTATGCGAATGTCCTGTTCCTTATATCCCAGTGTGTTGCTAATGATCTCTTCACTTAACCTAACTTATGTGGAAACAAAGTGTAAAACTTGAGATTCTTAGGCAAAAGGCTTTTTAGTAAAAATAAAATTCGAGTTATACTTATACTACTAGCATAATTTAAAAAATAATAAAAACATAAATTGAGAATGTAATGAAAACAGGGTATGGCAATTTTATAGGACTTGATGAACCCATCAACATTCCCTTCTTGATCTCTGCCTTAGTGGTGGCACCCATTTTGCTTAGTGCTTGTATCTATGAGTTCAGTCTCATGGTGAACATCCCTGAACCAAGATGTTTGGTGGCCCCTTGTATAGTACACACTTCTGGATTTGGGGCTACAAAATTTCTTCTGGCTATTGCTTCTTCACCCAATTTAGACTATGCTGATAAGGTCAGGATTTATACAATGACGCTGCTCTAATGAGCCTTGCTTCAGGACTTAAATTTACCTCTAGGCTTCTTGATTTTTATTTAGGCAATATTCAAATGATAGGTTCAATCACTTACATTGGGGTATCTTAGTTTGGCTGATTTTTTATTATTCCTTCATCATTGGCTGTTTCAGATGAAATTACTCCATCATTGGTAAATTGTAATTATTTTGCCCCCAAAGGAATAAAAAGATCAGATTCCTTAATTTTCACAGTTGATTTCATAATCTTCATATTATAAATTTCTTGGTTGGCAGTTATCAAATTATTGCATATGATGTCATCTTGGCTGACTGATTATTTCTTAGGCCGCCATGGTCTATAAAAGGGGTTCATCAACCTCTTCTGGCCCTTGATATTTTAATTGTAAATCTTGTGGTGGTGGTATACTAGCAGAAATTCCTTCCATGTACCAACCAAGGATCCCAAGCTCTTGATCTTCATCTCAATATATGCAAACCTACATTGGAGGAGATTCTCCTCAATTCTTTGTCCAACTAACTTGCGTTAGAATGCAAACAAACATGTATAAAACAATATCCAATGGTAGTTTAAATTATGCCATGTTTAGGTGTTCCAGACCATCGCATGCAGAGCAATATGAACACAAAATATCTCCCCACCACAAATGAGGTGCAGCAGATGTTTAATATGCTGCCAGCCTCTGTCACCTGGCGGGCTTCACAGGCCTGTACCATTTAGGAGCAAACCTACCCTGGTTTAATGTAGTTCAAGGCATGGCGGATGATCATGCTGCACCATCCTTGAAACATCTGTGATAACCAGATAAATGAGCTGATGCTCAACTGGCGACCTAAGATCCCTAAGTTGAGGATCCCAGGTACTCTCCTCAGTCCTGTGGTACTTCAGTATGTTCTTTATCACAATTTTATCATGATGTGCATCTGCCCTAAGGGTGTTTGGAACTGTGGCGCCCTTCCTGGCCAGCCATGCCAGGCCTCCAAATATGATAAATTTAAATAAATAAACTTATAATCACCATAATAAGTACAATTGGGCTCTATTTTGAAGAGCAAACCAAAAATAGATAGAATTAAAAGGTGAGGAAAGGGCTAATACATTCTCACTTGATAATTAAGTAGCTCAGCAATAGTTACACGAATTAATAATAAATTATTTGTCAGAAAAGCCTTAACAAATGCTGACGTTATGACATCCATCCACCAGTGTGGTCAAGGGGAACCTAAATTTATTAGAATACACCATAAATATAAATATCTATTATAATTATATCAGAATGAATTAACTTGACAATCAAGTCAAGTCAGAAATTGGGATTGCAACTGTTGTCTTAGCAAATTTCTTAAGTCCCAACCCTAGAAAATCCAAATACAATCACCAATTATTACATTACAGAGGATGAGAATTATTCTTCAGTATAATCATGGTAGCTTTTAAAGCACTTCACCTCCCAAGATGAGATAGGGGGAAGGACCTAAGGTGCCAGGCGTCTATGTTGAATAATATATTGGTGGCATAGTCTCTTATAGAATCCTTGACTCCTCTACTAATGAGGATAGTTGCAGGGCCAATTCAGATGGCTTACAACTTTTCAGGTTGGTTTCTTTATAAACTGTGAGATAGGACCCTGTCTCCTTTAAATTGAACTCTGGAAGTATAGTTCATCTATAATTCACATTTGACTCTTTAGTATAGTGGCTTTAGATGTCCTTAGAGGCTTTTTACTGGATATCAATAAATTCATCAGATAACTCTTACTGTTAACTCCCAATTAATCGGGTTTGCAATCTGCAGAGATGACTAGTGCCAGCGAGATGGGTACTGCTGCTTCTCACCCACACATAGCCATGATTGGTAACATGACAATCACCAAATGAAATCTAATTCTATATGCTAATAGTGCAGATGGCAACAGTTGATCCCACTTTGATTTATAATTTAAAGTTTTCTTCTTCAATGTTTCTTCTAAGGTTCTATTTACATATTCTAAACTTCCCTTGGAGGATGTTTATATGGAGTAATACTTCATTGTTTCACTAGAACTAATCCATAAGTTTTCACACACCATTGAAAAAAGTTCCTGCCAATGTCTGATAGCAGAACCTGAGGGCATCTGTGATCCTCTAAAACTTGATTATAAAGGAATCTTACAGTTGGTCCTATGATGTAGGTCTTGAATGCTGATGCTTTAGACCACTTGGTGAGATGGTCAATTGTCACAATGATAACCTTAGATCCACTTGCGGTATTGCTCAATGGTCTTATCATACCAATGATACGTTTTAAAATGGTGAAATTGGCAGGACTGGCTGGAACTCAAAGTGCTTCTCTAAGGGCCTGAAGCTCATGCAGGGTTTACAGAGTCCAGATCTTGGTGTACTTTGTCTGACAATGATTTCCAATATAACTGGTCTCTTAAATATGTCAATTTTTTTGGAATTATCCACGGCCAACATGCTTTTGAGCTTCCATACTAAATTTGTATTTGATTTCTAGATTGGATATATGGGTGCCACTTATCCTTGACTTTCTTCTGAAGGTTCCAACCAATATGATGAATATTTTTGGAACAGCTATTTATGACAGCCTTCAATTAATTAGTCTCATCCTGCCACTCCTCCTCTGGTAGTCCAATCAAATCATGCAAGCAATTTTTTCATATTTTTGGAGGTGGAATTTTTTAATTAAGATAAACCATTAGTTGAGATGCTTGCTGCCTGCTCTGTGTATGATCTCAAATCATACCCTTGGAGTTGTACTGCCCATCAGGTAAGGCGTCCATCTGGATCCTTTAAAATGCACAGTTTTGAATCAATGTGTGATCTGTCATGATCTTGATGTGTAATCCATAAAAAAAGGTTCAAAATTGCTTCACTGCTCTTATCACTGCCAGGCACTACCGCTCAGTCACAGGCAGTTATTTTCCGCTCTTGTGAAGACTTTTAAGTACTAATCAATAAGGTGGTCAGCACCTTTTTCACAAATTAGAAAGTATCATTCAGAGCTTAATGTCACTGGCGTCAGTGTGTAGGTAAATTTGTCTTGTTACAATCTGGGTAGGCTAGGATTGGTGCCTCTACCAATCTAACAAAAAACTCTTAAGGCCTGCTCTTTCTCCAGGCCATATTTTTTCTTGGTCTCCTTATATACATAGTAGGTGAGCGGCGCAGCCAAGTCTGCAAAATGAGGATAAAACCAAATAATATCTTACCATCCTAAAAAGTCTTGCATTTCATACGTACTTTAAGGCTGTTCCATAGTTGTTATGACATCGATCTTCCCTTTCTGCGGATTGATTCATTTATGGATGATCTTATGTCCTAAAAGCTCCAGTTGTCTCTTCAGGAAGGTACACTTACTTTGCTTAATTTCAGGTTACATTCTCATACTAGTAAACACTTCTCATAAATGTTGGAGGTGCTATTGGAAAGTGTAACTGAACATTGTAATATTGTATAGTCAATTGAACACATTTGATAACTTAAGCTTCTCAAAGATTCAGTCCATTTCTCTTTGAAAGGTTGCAGGGGTATTTCATAGCCCTTTGGAATCCGTGTTGATTCAGAAAAGCTCTGAATGCTGATAAGGGCGCACCATTATTGGCCTTAAGGGGAGAGCTTTATCTGCCAGTGCCCAGTGGACAGATTCATTGCGGAGAAGTAATTTGATCCTCCCAGACGCTTTACAGCTTTTTCTATTTGATAGAGAAGGTACTAATCTTTCTTGATAACTTCATTTAGCTGACGGTAGTCCTACCATGTGGTGTGTTCCCTCCTTCTTGTGCACTAGTGGCATTGATGAACCCCATGAGCTCTTTGAAAGTCTGATTATCCAGCTTCAGATAGCTGATTAACTTTTAGGCGATAACTTCATCTTAAGCTTTCAAATGCAGTCTGGTTTAGATTTGAAATGGATTGCTTATCTGGTTCCATCCTATTAATATCTCCTTTGAAAAGTCAATATTTGTTTGTTACTGTGTTGAAATGTCTTTACACTTATCCAAAAGCACGTACAATTCCTTCTGCCCCATATTGGTCACACTCCAAAATCTAGCTCAATGAACTCTCCAATAGCATAACTTGACTCAATAGCATCACTGCTTGTCAATATGGCTTAAGAGACAAATTTTTATTTCTATGTGTGAAAGGATGGGTTGTGATGTTCCCTGATATGAAATTTAATTCTAAAGTATATTTAATATCATAGAACCCAGGCAATACTATTGGCTCCTGCTCTCTGATCCCAATGTATCATTGAATTTTGAGCATTAAGCTTAGGGTATCTTTACACTTATTGATAGAAACATAAGACATTTTCACCAGGTCTGATTTTCATTATCTTAATAGCGCTTAGTGGTAGGCCTTCTTCTGCGCTGACCATGGCAGGTAGTTGCTTGAGCCTTTCTCCTTGGTGTATAGTCTTATGTGGATTGACTGGTCTGTTTCTACTAAGAATGTCCTATGATTATGTGGCTTGGAATCTACATCCTTGAACACCAGTAGTAATTGGTGGCTAAGTAAGCTCACAGTACTGATGGAGAAGTTAATCTTATCACCAAACTCAAGTATAAACTGGGTGACAATTAAGAAATATGTGTAGTAATTATCCAAAACCACTGCTGGAGCCATCAGAACCACGTGATCAAAACAAGATGTCAAAACTGAATATGTTTTTGAGCGTACATTATATCTGGATCAGCTGTTTGGTACTTAAAATTGTAGTTTATATCTGGCATAAACTTGAGTCTCTTTATCAACTTGGAGGACATAATATTGACAGGCGCTCCAGTATCCAGTACAGCCAATATATGAACCCTTTGTACCATTACTTTGACCTTTGTAACATCCTTTCCAAATGGTTCCTAGTCATCAAAATGTCAGTAGATGACTCTTCAAACTGCTTCAGAGCTTTTCTCTTTGATGTGACCTTAGTAGTATCCTTAATATCTGATTCTATGCTCTTGAATGCAAACAGAAAAGCTTCTCTCCTTCTTCAAAAGTGCTGATGATCCTAGCAGGTTGAGTGGCCTGTGCCGAGTAGGTATCATTTGATAATATTCTGCTAATTACGTTCAAATATAGTTGAGCAGGTATAGCCACCACGCTAGGTTCCCAGCAAGCGATATCCTTCACTAATTACATCTATTTTTCATCTTCATGTTTGTTTTCCCTTTCAGTGTGTAGATCCACCCAATTAACTACATTTTTGGCATCTATGGTAGGGTGTACATCCTTCTTTTCAGTATCATTCATTAGGTAAGTGAACTAAAAGTGTCCAGGTTTATGGAACATTTTGCAGATAAGTTCTCTCCAAGGCTGGTGTTACTAGTTTTGGAGTCTTATTTCTAGTTTTCTCATTATTATAATAGATGTAGACAGCCATGCTTGTTCTATGAGGGGGTTTCCATAAATATCTCGTATTCTGTCTTATAAGTTCCTTAGACATTAAAAAGGCCTCATTGATGGCCTTCAATGACATTGCTTCCTTTATGGCTAAGATTTTGGAATTTTCAATTTTGAAATACATCTCTAATGAACTCAGTAGCATTGTTTTTGCAGCTGGTAGATCTAAAGTTCCTGTTGTCCATGGTTGTTGAGCATTTAGGTAGTAACAAGTGGCAAATTTCATGACTAACTTGTTCTTTCTCATCTTTGTAAGAAAAAAGGTTATTTTTAGATTCTTGACATCTGATCACTTACGACCTCTGACAGAATAAAGGTTCATCACTTCGTCCAGGTTAATCCATGGCATAAACTTGCTCTAAGAATTTCTTAATCCTCACAAATCATGTAGCTTTGTATGTGAAAAGCCTTCTGGTGATTACTTGCGTCATTTATAATGTTTTTGTACATCTGTAGGAAAATTGCATTGGGTCCCTCACCAGGTGTGTACATGGTCTTGAAGAAGGGCTTTTAGTATGGGTCCTCTTCAATAGGTTCAGCATGCACTGTGCGCATTGGTATGGCAGTCAATTGAAAATCCAAGATTGGTGTCTCTAACCTAGTAGCTTCTCAAAATAAGGTAGGATCTTATTTGTGGTACAATCTTTAGTTGAGCTTTCAATTCATTCAGACTCTTGTCATAGGTTCTTCAGCATGTGATTTTGCTGGTCTAAATAATCTCCATTTTAATTTAAGGTGCTGATGTTCGTTCCATTTTCATTCTAAGGGATAGCAATCTGTCTTCAATATACTAATAGTGATTTAATCTACTTTACAGCTGAAGGTCCACTTACAATTAGTGTGGCAGCAATGCGGTCTCATAAAGTAGTTTCCTTGATATGCTAAAGTTGGCTACATATATTTGATACTTCTGGCCCGATGTTCAGTTTTGATTAGATAATTTTTTCTATCTCAACAGGAGTTCAGAAAAAATTTACCATTATAGGACTCCATTGTATAACGCCAATATGTTCTTGAGTATTCAACCTTCACTCTGGTCTGATGATGTCTCCCCTGTAGTGATCACCACAATCAGCTCATCAACCCTGTCATGTTAACTTGAAAGGCTTGCTGTGGAGGGGTGCTCTTCCACATAAATTAGACTCCACGCAGCCTTTTGAAGGTGCAATATAATCCTAATTAAATAGATTTTTTCTGATGCTACCTGATATATCATCACTGGCCAAACAGGTCTGTTCATCACCCTGTTAGCGTTATTCTTGTTTACACTCTCTGATGTAACTTTAGTACATTGGCCTAACAAAAGGCTCTACAGAAACCTAACCCAACCTCTCCCTTTGGCGTTGTCAGCACCAAGGTGTCTCCTAAGAGATTTTCTTCAAATTTAGATCCCAGAATAGATACTAGCACTCTCTTAACATAAACCAATATAGTTGCAAATAAAGTATAAAACTTGAGATTCTGTGGTAAAAGAATTTTTTAGGATAAAAAAAGTATTTTTTACTTCTTGTATAAAGTCAAGATATAACATAAATATAAATTGATAATAATTGGGAGTGGGTTATGGCAATGTAGTAAGGGTTTCAGGTCCCTTAGTCAGTCTCTTCTTGATTTCCGCCTTGGTGGCAGCATCCATTTGGTTCAATGCTTGTATCTGTGAGCTCCAACTCATAGTGAATATCTCTGAACCAGAATGCTTGGTGGCCCCCTTTTCAATACCAACTTTGGGTTGAGTAATGCAATACCTCTTCTGGTTATCGCATATTCTATCATTTTAGTAATGTGTTGATTGCATCAAAATTGCATGATGGCACTGCTTCAATGCACTTCACTTCAGGGTTTTGGCAAGCCTTTCAATATTGGTTGATTATCTTTTCAGATATGCTTCAGATGGAGGGTTCAATCACTTTCACTGGGGTAGCTGGGATATGATGTTTGTTGGGATTTCAATATGCCACAATACTCAGCTTAATTAATTATGATATCTGCATGTCCACTAGGGATTCATCCCACTAGCAGATGTGGGAGTTATCAATAATATACAATAACTATTGTTTTTTTAGTACTAGATGATCCCAACCCGAGGGGGGGATTCATCAATGTTACAATAACTATTGTTCATAGTATAATCCTGTATGAACATTAGATAATTTTCTAGGGTTGATCCAGCAGATTGATATGCCAGATTTCTTAATCAAAGTTAGTGGTGATTCCCAACAATAAACAAATGGTTCAGTTTTTGATTTTACTAATGATAACTTAGAAATTTTTAGGAGTTGATTGATTTAGTTGGCAATCAACTAAAGGGTTTAATATGTTGTTGGGTGAGTAATGCCGCCTGTGTTAAAAAAACTTTTAGTTTATTTTTTCTAGGATAACAACCTGTTGTTTATGGGTAAGAGTCTCACTACCTAAGCAGGTTGTTACCTTAAAGGGTAACTAAATGAGAGTTAAGCAAAGACATTAGGACACGTTCTTCATTTCAACTCAGAAGAATTGCTTTGAGAGTCACTGGGTAAATTCGCTTAGAATCAAAAAGTAAGATTATCGTTTTGTGACCCTGAAGGGTTTATTTAATTGGTGAAGGCTGCCAAAATCAACTGGGCACCAACCATAGCTGGGCGCTGAATTCCCTATTAATTCCCCCTGGTTTTTTATAATAAAACAGATAGGAAAGGCTTAAATACTTTTTATAGTTAAGACTAATATTGCTCTTGTGATAGAGTTTTGGAAGGACAAGAAGACCCTTTAACTATATTATTGCTATCTCTGAGGACTCTGCATGAAGAGAAGGTAGAAGAAACACTGGACCTAATCCTGAGTATAGTTCTACAGAAGTGATGGGAAGAACCTGTGACCTTGAGACAGGTTTAAGTTTTACTAAAGAGTAAATAAGTATCTACAGAAATTCCATAATACCATTCAAGATTAGGACAAGCAAGGTTGGAGTTGGAACTAATAATCATCCTGGCTAGATGAAGCTCAACTAGAGAGTAGCAGTCTTCATACTATTACTTCCCAATAAATGTTTTTTTATTTAACTGAGGCAATCTGACCAGGGGACAGGCGTTACCAAAAGAAAGAAATGAAAGAAAGAAATGACATGACATGAAACCTGAACAGGGTCAACTCCATCAAAGAAAGTTTTTCCACCTCCAGATTGGGACTCAAATTTTTCTGGTTACATCATGGGTAAGGTTTTCGTGTTATCAGACCTACTAACCGCCAATAGCTTCCTTTGGCTGGCACCCTGATCAATGTGCAAAGGGTGGGAATTGAACCTGCAACCTTCAGGTTGGTAGCTGTACGCCCTACTGACTCACCTTCCACCCCCTGCCCAATAATATTTTATTATCTAAAAAATCAATTAACGCACATACAAGGAACCTGTGCAGTTGAACAAGGGAGCTGAAGTGAGTTACCATTCAAAAAGAGAAAACTGATCTCAGAATTAACAAAGTGGTGCTCATTCCAGAAGAAGAAGCTAAGTTCTTGCTCTCAGATTTAACAATTGGTGATCATTATAGGGGTTTTTAAATTTTAAGCCAATTTTAATAACAAAAATCATATCAACCATGTCTTATAAAAACGAATTATGAAAGCTTTGGACAGAACTAAATACTGTCAACAAGAACTTTCTCAACTTGGAGTCACAGGCTGATACCACTGCATTGGAAGAATGGGTGATGAAGGCTGAGGAAGTGGTTAAACAAGTTGGGAAAATCAACAATGACCTCTGTGGAAAAGTTAATTCCTTTAAGTGCAAGGAGGGTGAACTAATCAAAAAATTATTATCTCAGAAGGCCAGGCAAGAGGCAGATTGAGAAATCATATGCCAGACTACTGAAGAAGTAGTGAGATTATTAAAACGTATAGAAGATTTTGAGAATTACCCCTGTGATTGCAAGCAAGTTGAGGCAGAAGAAGCTGACAACAAATTGCACAAAACTCCAGTTAGAAAAATCCAACTACCCAGAAATATGCCTAGGTCATTTGGAACAATTTCAGAAATGGTCCCAAAGTTAATCCTATAGACCATTAAATTGTTAGACAGGAATCCCCTTCCAGTGGAGTCACAGATGAATTTTAGAGCACATTAAATTTACCCCACGTTCCATCAGGGTAAAGCCCCTGCATTTTCCAATTATTCAATTGATGATGTTTGGATCTAGTGACTGACAAAAGGCTGACCATCATGGACTGCCTGAACACTGATTGTCATAATCTGGGTTTACCCCATCTAAATGGGGACAATTGTTCTTACATTGAGGCCAAGGAAGCTATTATGATAGAATTGAAAGCCCTATGCATATAAATAATTGCAAGCAGGAATTCACTGGCATTAAATTCAAAAAAGATGAGACCCTAGCAGCTTTCATGGATCACTTTTACCAGGAATCACAGATCCTTACTGGGTAAAAAGTGCTAACTGATTTTGATGCCTGAATTGCGATGCAAGCAGCACTTTGGCCCTATCATGACTTGTACTGAACTATGGCTTCATCATAAGTGCTCAGTTGACCATCTCTCAGATGTTAGATCATCTAAAAATGCTAGGAGAGACCTTTGAAGGCCAAACTAAGCCTTTAAAGTGATCCACACTCAATCCCAAATACTGTAAAATTTGCTGAGATGAATAAGAAGCAATAAAATTGAGTCATGACGGGGAAAAAACCCAAAGTACAAAAAAGAGTGGATAAAATGCAAATCTTCTGCCAACAGTGTGGGAGACCTGGATATTTAGCTTCTTAATATTGGGCAATAAACCCAAGGAGCAAGCTAATCTAGTCCAGGAAAAAGAGAAAGAAATCAGTCCAAAATTGAGAAAAGGTCCCACAGTTTAACAATGTACAATCTGGGACTAAGGACAAATCTGTTCTTCCTGACATATTGAAAGACAATATAGGTATTTTGACCTATTATGGATGAAACAACTGATCCACTCTGTATGATTGTACTATAAAACATAAATGCCATAACCCAAGCCAAAGCGAAGGGGATCAACCCCAAAATTGTGAGAAAAGTGGCTCAACTGTATGCTCATCAATAAGCAGACAAGATTAGATCTGCCAAGAAACCAAGGGAGTTACTCAAAACACAATTAAAAAGGGAAAACGTATCTTTCCCTATAAGTGTGGTCAATGAATCTTTCCATGATTTATCCATGCAATAAACTCACACTCTTGATTAAAAAAGCCGCCATCCACTCAGTAGATAACTTATTACAAAACTCTGACTGTATCTATGCAGATATATAGTCAACTGATTGAAAGTGCAGGTGATAATTAACATTAGAGCACCTATCAACAACGTTTTGACCAATTGGTGAAATGAATGATGAATTCGCCTTATCTAGAACACCAGAAGGATTATGAAATACCAGACCAAATATTACAATACCTTGTGGAGCCTACAGTGTGCTGCCACTACCGTTTGGATCACTTGTGGTATTAGTTCCCGCCATCATGTTGGCAAACCAGAATTATGACATAATTATCAGAACATAATTTCTGAGGAAATAAGGTTTGAAAAGTGACTTTGAGGAGGATACCCTGACCAAATTGGGCAAATCATGACCTTGATATATCAGCGGGAAGGAGAACCGCCACTGACAAATAAGAGCAGTTTTTAAGCTGATTTACTATGACGGTTCATCTCCATTAATATAAGATTTCAACAAAAATGGAGTGAAATGCAAAACAGATCCTAGAAAATTATGAGATGCCCTTGATAATAAAAATGATGAATATTATACTATCTGGGATGCAAATAATCATTGACACAGGTTTAACACTTGAAATCATGGAGCAGCTATATAGAGAAGTTGTCACCCCATGGAGGAAATCGAGAATTGAGCCATGGGTAGCGTAAAAATAGTTTTTCTGAGACATGTAGAAATAAGTGTGCTACTGGATAATCTGGGAGAGAAACCAAAGAAGATAGTGAAAATCCAATTTATTGCATTTCTGCATCTAATCATGATGGCAGAGATCAGTAAATTTAATGATTTTGGAACGTTAACCAAGATAGATTATTGGTGGAAGCTTCTGAAGGCGTTAACATCTTTAATTGATCAAGAGCAGTTGTCTAAATTATCATAACAGCAACAAGAAGATGCGCTCCAATTATATGAGATATTGAGATATACTCACCAAGTTAACTAAGACTTGGGATGCACAAATAACGCGATAACAAGGTTGACACTGGGGCATATTTTCTGATAAGGATGATACCTGTCCTTCAGTCTAGAGCTGGCTTAAACTGCGGTCAGTGAAAAAATTAGCTAAGGTATAAGAGCATGGGCTCCTCGTTCCATTATAAAGTCCATGGGCAAGTCCAATCCTCATTGTAAAAGAAGAAGGACAGATTAAATTCAGTAGTGATCTGTTTTAAAGGGTTTAACAGAATCACTAAAAAGAATTCTTATCCACTGCTGATTATCAATAATGTACTCAAGCGCTTAGGGAATGCCAAATACTTTTTGGCAATGTACTTAATCTAGGGATATTGGCAAATCAATTTGCAAAAGTAGGTTCAGGAAAAATGTATGATAATTACCACACAAGGGCTTTATCAGCCTACCCAAATGCCCCAGGGATGGTGTAACGCGCAAGTGACATTCCAGAGAGCAATGGACTCAATCCTCAGTAATTTGAAGCTATCCTCCATGTTAATATATCTAGATGATATTACATATTCAGCAGAAACTTCACGGACATTTGGAGCACTTAGAAGAAATGGTCAAGTGCCTGGTGATGGCAAACTTGAAGACCAATCTGAGTAAATGTCATTTCTTGAAGAAAGGGCTTAAGTAATTGAGTTTTGTGATACACTATAGCGGGATGCAACCCCATCAGCAGAAGATTATGGCAATTAAACGGATGTCAAACCTGAAGAGCATTTGGTATATCCAAGTATTTCTTGGGATGGTCAGCTACTATTACTGATTCATCAAAATTTTAGCTAAGATAATAGATTCTTTATTCCACTTATTGAATGATTTGAGAAAAAAATTGTGGAATAAAGAAACACAAGAGTCATTTGATAATTTAAATCAATATTTGATGACCAGTCCTGTCTATATGTACCCAAATTTTGGTTATGACTTTATCATCCAAACTGATTATTTGTTGATGGCGATTGAAGCTATTTTAAGTAAAGTGGATAAAGATGGAGAAGAACATTCGGTGGCCTATGTGAGCAGAATACTTATGACAGTAGAGAGAAATTATACCATGACAGAGAGTTAATTCTTTACAGTGATCTATGCATGCAAGCAATTTAAGTGTATGTCCATGGAACATACTTTAAAGTGGTGGACGTCCACTTGTCTATATGCTGGCTCCATAACCTGAAGGAACCAGAAGAATGATTGACCTGATGAGCTCTAAAATTACAAGCCTACAATTTTGAGATAATGCATCATACTGAAGCAGAACATCAAAATGCTGAAGGATTATCAAGATTACCTGCTGTCCAAATTGTATATCATCATTCAGATGAGCTATTCCAGAGGATGATTGGAGGCAATATTGGGAATAAGCCATGAGAAATTTAAAGTGCACTAAAGAAAGCAATGGAAAACGCCAAGATGAATAATGGAAAATTACATAAAATGAATGATAAGAAATAATTTTTCTTCCAAAGCTTTCAGAACAAGTGGAAATTATCCAAGCCGCACATAAAGTCATTGGCCAGGTAGCCTAAGGAAGATCATGGACCATATTAGCTAGTACTTCTACTGAGAATTAATCAACTATGATTTCATTAACTACCTGGCCTGTTGCATGGCATGTTAAATCCACAAGTCTCATAAGAATATAACAGGATACAGACTAGTACACCCTGAATTTGCATGGAACATTAAGTCAATAGATGTGATGGGACCCCTGAGTATCAGAACTGGAGGAGAAAAATACATCATAGTGGCAATAAACCTTCTGACTAGATGGGTAGAAACCAAAGCCTTGAGCATAGTGGATGTTGCAAACACAGCAAGGTTCATCCTAGACCAATTTGTGTACCAACATGAATGCCTGCAAGTCTTGTTGAGCGACATTGGAACCAATTTTACCTTTTATGTGATCCTGAGGCTAAAATTGATGGGAATCTGAGGAGTGTTAATTCATTCCATATTGGCCAGAAGCAAGTGGAATGGTGATATAAGTTAACAGAATGCTAGCCTTGATGTTAAGAAAATTGGTCGTGGTGAAAACTTCTGCTTGGTGAAATTACCCAAGTTTGGTACTTTTTCCTTCAATATAAATTATCATATGGCAACAGGAAAAACGCCGTTTGAATTACTACCTGGACAAAGGGCAGCATTACCACCAATTTTGTATTCTGCTGTAGAACCAGTTTTGGGATGAGTACTCAACAACATTTGAAATTGACTGTCCAGTATTATGATCAAACTGCAATTGAGAGCGTTTTATACCTCCTTAAAGAAAATTATTAAGGCAAAGTTGACATATGCCAATAACTAGCCAGCAATACAGGAGTACCATGTGGGGGATAGGGTAGCCTATTATGACACCCATGGTTTTAAAAAATAATCTAGATGCTTTGTGGTCAGGTACATGTGAGGTGATTGTCAAGATGATGACTGATGCCTATATGATTAAGAATCTCACAGATGGTCATATAGTGAACTGTGTCCAATTAAATCTCTCAAATATGGATCTAGTGGATCATAAGTCAAATTTCCCAAAGGACCACTGAACCTACAAAAATAGATTAAGTTCTGGTATTGATCAAGCCTCAAGTTGGGACAGCTGAACCAAGATAGTTGGTCAAATTTCCAGGAGGGGACCGCTGAATTATGAGAGGTTATTAAGTATTAAAAATAGCCTCTGAACACAATAGCTGGTTGTGTCCAATATGAAACACTAAAATAGAGCAAGGGAAACGAAAAGATGGACTTATTTACCTACTTTTAAACTAAGTTGCATTGCAAAAAAGAGTAAAAATAACATATGGAAAAATACAAAAAAGTAATATAGGAAAAAAGATTATAAAAAATATATAAAAATATAAAAATGCAAAAAAATGTATTAAATATTAATTTTATTGTTCATTGTCAAAAAGCATCTGGCGATGTCCCCTTATGGAATTGGTAGGACCAACTTGAATTGAAACTGGGTCTGAAATGTGTAGTCCTGAGGCGCTGGAAGAAGCAAACATATTGGTAGAATAAGGACGGGTTGAAACTGGATTTGCTGGGAGTAATCCCCAAGAAAAAAATCCACTCTGTTGAAAATGAAGAGCCCAGCCTGGGGATTACATGGAACAATGGATTGGAGAAACCACCTGAGAAGATCTTCTGAAAGATGGAGTGTCATATAGCCCTGACCTGGAAAAATTAGGCTTTTCAGACCCTTTATCATCAAGAACACTTGAACTAGGCTGGCATGGCATGTAACCATGAAAACCGTGTTCTTTAGAGGTGGCAGCAAGGAATACACAGATTTGGAACGTGCTAAGAAGAAGGACTAGCCAGAGACATTTTGAGTAAGGGGAAAAAATATTGGAACCTGAGAACTTCAATATAACTCATGCTGGCAGATTCAATCAGAATCAAGGCAGCATATACCCCCATAAAATCATTATTGCTGGATAATCTGGTCAATCAGGATGATGTGTTGGGTTTCAATATTCCCACATTAACAACCTAATTAATTATTATTTACCTTTTTTTAATAGGGATTTATCTTTCTAGTGGATGTGGTAGTTATCATTAATAAATGATAACTATTGTTTGGAGTATTATTGTAAAAAATATTAAGTATTGCTAAATTGATCTGTCAGATTGATATGCTAGATTGCTTTATCCTTGAGGGAGTAACCCCTGACAATAAACAAGCAAATAGGTTTTAATTTTACTACTGATAACTTAATTAGTCTGTAAGAGTCAATCAGGCTTAGTTGCCAAATAATTAAGGAGTTTATAATTTTCTTGGTGAGTAATGCCACCTGTGGTAAGGTAACTTTTAATTTAACCTTTTTAGGATTGCAGCTTGCTATTTATGGGTAAGAGTTCCATTACCTAAGCATGTTGTTCCCTAATAAGGGTAACTCAATGAGAGTTTAGTGAAGACATTAAGACACGTTCTTTGTTTAAACTCAGAGTTGCACTGAATTTTAGTGGGAAAATCCACTTTAAAACGATAAAAAATATTATCATTTTGTGTGATACTGGAGGGTTAATTCATTGGTGATGGCCGCCATTTCCAATTGGGGTGCCAACCAAAGAGTTGGGCGTTGAAGTCCTTATGAATTCTCCTTAATTTTTTCATTATAAAGCAAATAAGAAAATCTCAAATACTTTTTAAGGATTAATACTGTTTTTGTTCTTGTGATTGAAGTTTTGGAAGGACAAGAAGATCCTTTGTCTATATTGTTGTAATCTTCACATACTCTGTTTAGCAAGAAGGAAGAAGAATCACTGAACTTAATCCTAGGTTAAATTCTACATAAGTGACAGGAAGAACCTATGAACCTGATACTAATTTAAGTTCTATCAAAGAGGGAAGAAGTATCTTAAGAAGTTCCAGAATTCCATTTAAGATTAGCACAAGCACCAGGTTGGCGTTGGAACTAATAATCATCCTGGCTAGATGAAGCTCAACTAGATAGTAGTATTCATTATAATATCCCTGTCCCATATAATTCATTATCAACAAAACCAAACAATGCACATTTAAGAAACCTGTAGAAGAACAAGGGAGCTGAAGTGAGCTTATATCCAATAAGAGTAAATGGATCCCAGATTTAACAATTGGTGCTCATTCCAGAAATAAAAGTTGAGTGCTTGCTCCCAGTTTTATCAGATGTTTATCATTTTCATTTCATTGGCCATCTAAAATGAAATTACTCTGTCATCAGTTGATATTACTTTTTTCACACTTCAAAATACAAAAGGGGGTCAATTATCATAATCGTTGTCATCTTTATATTGTGAACCTCTTTTTGTCATCAGATGTTAAATTATAATATTTGATTTTATCTCTACCCAGTTTGTAAATGCCTTAGGCTGTTGTATCTATAAACAAGGGTTCATCTCCATTATGCGCGTTTTGACCTTGCAAATAAATATCTGGAGGTGTTTATACTGGTGAGGTTCCTCCCAGAAGGAGAGGCATTATTACCAGTATACTCATGGTATCTCCACAACAGTTAGGATTAATGAAGAACACCTTTTACAACCTTGTTGATTTTTATGAAGCTATTTCTGCATTTGTCCAAGATAACCATGAGTATATACAGGACAGTTAACGCCTCATTAAATGCCTTAATATAAGATAACTTACTGGACTCTAAAGTTTCAGTCTACATGAAAAACTACCTTATTCACCAATAAAAAGGTGCAATATTTGAAGTATGTGAATATGTGCATCAAACCCCTCATAAATATACCATTCAGATCCAAGCTCTTGATTTAGCCCTAGTGCAACATCTAAACCAAGTAGAGGCATTGATTAAAGTACTAAAAAAATGATATCAGAACTTTATCCTAGCCACTTGAAATTAAGGGCCAAGGGCTATAGAGTTCCACCGGTACTAATAGTTCTGATGGGACCAAGGGCCCTGCGGCTCTGATGGAGAAAAAAGCTACTTATCCTGCCTGAGTTTATTGTCCCATATGTTGAAAGCTTTGATGACCTGTGGAGGGGGAAAATATTGGTGAAATTCAAAGCGTTGCACAAGCAAATGGAGAAGATTGCCCATTAATGTGAATTTCGCCCCAACTGTTGCCCAATTGACCCCAATGTTACCCTGTAAGCATTAGACAAAGAGTTGAAAATTGCATGTGTTCACCAAAATTACTTATAAAAGTCTTAATTGGATAGAACATACTTTTATTGACCTTTCATATTGATTTAGAATTTGTGATGACAAGATTTCAGCTCAAAAAATTAAAATGAAATTGAAGGCCAGTACAGCCACACTTGATAGATTCTGGAATTAATACAAACTGACATGGATTAACTGAAAAGACAACTGTAAAAAAGAGCCTTGTGAGTATGCAGAGACATTGTCCTCTGAGCCAAGCTGTAGTTCCAAGCTAGATATAAACTTTCTTTATGCCCCTTAAAGCTCTACCTGATAGCCCAATCTTATAGAGAGTCATATTACTATTCAGAAGAGTCTCATGTCATTCTTTAATGCTTACAAGAGTGAAATGGAGGAGAACACTAGCAGGCAGAACTTGAAGCACATCTGATCTTGCCTCTGCAGAGAATCCAGAGAGGTTATAATCCTCTCCTTATTGACTGTCAATCCTGAACGCAAGTCAAAACTTCTTAATCCATGACTTTGAAAGTGATCAAACCCTCTTAAACCAGAAACAAGCCTTCATGGCGATTTGCCTTAACAAAGGAGAAATCTCACTGATATCTCTAAATAATTCTATGCCAGCGCTCAACCATTGGTCACCACAGATTATATTTATCTAGATTATGCCACACCACAGTCATCTCTACCCAAAAATTATGACCTGACGTCCAACTTCATATGTTAGGGTTCAATAGACTTTTAAGCCTATCTGAAATTAAAGAGGCTATGGACAAAACTACTGTAACTAGGTTAGATAATTTACCTACATCTTAGAAGCCTCCAGACAGACCTCGTTTACATGCCATCAAAGCAAAGGACAAGGACATAACTACCTGCTCCTACTGAAAGGGTCATAGTCACACCATGGACTAATGCTATAAGTATTGCACAGAGGAGGCAGAACACAAACTGTCAGCAAAAAGGATGTCAGCTTAAATAAAGAGGTTCTTTGTGCTAATAATTCCACTCTCAAATCTCTAGCTTAATCTTTAGTCCCTAAAAATTGCCTCTGAGGATACCAGGATGAACATGTTATCTACTGCTGACAATAAACATCTTTATACCGCTTATTCTTCTTCTGAAAAGCAACTTATGTTCCTCACTTTTCGTCCTAAGTTAATAATCCTGGTTAATTGGGGCACCATATAAATTCAAAAAGCTCCTATCTTTGCTATCATTGATAGTAGGTCTCAGTGAATGACATTTCATCAAGGCTTATGAAAAAAATCAAATTGTTCCTGACTTGCCACAATACATGAAGCATGAATATCCACTGGCCTCAATATACAAGGTCTATTTGGGCCTATTCTGCGCTTCCACTCAAGTTAGTAAAAATCCTTAGACATATCTGTGGTAGCCCTTTATGATACCAGCTACAAATTATTGTTGAGGACTCAACTACTCCAGAAGTATGATGCTATAATCCATTATGCTAGGGACTCTCGCCTTTACTTAAAACATGTGTACCCTAGTAATTGAGACTAACAAGGATTGTAAGGAAAGTGTAAAGTCTCACATTAGCTTACTAAGGATGTACAATAAGATTAGCTTAATTAAATTATGTCTGGGATCTCTGCATCAAAAAGCCACCTCATGTGGTTGATAGAGTAGAATGAATGTTTTTATACTTTCCAGAGACAAAAATCATTCATCCAAAGTCCTAAATTATAATTAGCACTGGGTGCGTATATAAAATCACCCCAGAAGCCCATTAGATATACAAAGTGCCAATAACCATCAGTGGAGTTTTTAACTTGTCCAGGAGTTCTTGTTCCTGCGTATGATAACTTATCTCTTTGCTACTGCTAAATTGACAACTGAGACACGTATGGTGGGACCCAGCACCCTGATAGCATATGTACCATTACTTCTTAACAATATTAATAGTAACAAATGGCTTAAGACTCCAGAACTTCAGGTTAAGAGATTATCCAATGGTGACATTATTAACAATTTTGGGTGTTTAAGAATTATATCTAGAACTAAGAAAGAAGATTGATGAGTTACTGGAAGAATATGATAATTTGTTTAACCACAAATATAAATTTGTTACTTTGAAAGGGGTTTTAAAAAAATGTAGAAATGGGGGGAGAATACCCCAGTGGTAGAGTAGGGACCTCTACCGCTGCCTCCCCAGTTCGATCCTGGTAGTGAACTTTGGGTAGGGGACAATTATGACTGTGTTGGCGTTGTGCACCAATGCCCCGAACTGAGATAGCAAATAACAAAGGCGGTCCATGGAGTTCCTGGCCTATCATACGCCGCGCATGGAGGTTTTCTGGGTTTTATCCTCCTTTCCCATTTTCTTCACTTCCCCTCATTGGTGCGGTATCATCCCCAGGTCAGCCCACCTTGAATAAAATTTAAAAATAATGTAGAAATGGGATATTCTCTCCCATCCAAGAACAGCCATATTGGAAAGTAAATCATAAGAGGCTTAAGTTACTATGGTTTCATGTAATTAATAGCGTTGGGACTTATGTTACTAGCTCAATGACTATATGCATCACCTCTGCTACATGTTTAAAAGTGAGATAAAAATCACCCAAGTTGTCATGAATTACCACAAGCTTAATGTGGTAACCAAGAAAGGCATCATAAACTGCCTTAGAATGACAACTTTTACACCTCCTAGAAAGAGCTCAGTATTTTTAGGGAAATGGATCTTGCCAGCGGGTATTGATAGATTAAGCTAGCCCTCAAAGATCAAGCCAAGTGCTCACTAATTGAAAAGAAAGAATTTATTGAGCTGACATGGATGCCACAGGGGCTATAAAAAGCTCAGCCATCTTTTAATGAGCTTGGACGGGCTGTTGGTGACCTAAAGTTTTTGTGCGTGTAATTTTATCATGATGTTATCATGGTATGTTCCATGACTTTTACTTTACATTTGAAGTAACTCTGTCAAGCTTTTTACTAACTAAAGAGCAATCTCTTAAGATCTAGCCTTCCAAATATTTATTTTTCTAACCTGAGATAGAGTTAAGTAGTCATAAAGTTACTTAATGGGGGATTTAACCATTTTAAGAAAAAGTTGCTGCAATCAAAAGGATGACCCCACCCCAAAGCCTCAGAGACACATAAGAGTTTCTTGGGATAATTAGGTACTACAGACAATTTATTATATGGTTTGCTGACTTCACCAAACTACTAGTCTAATTTCACTAAAAGAAAATTCCTTTTAAGTAAAATCTTAGCAGGATCAACATTCAACCTTCTTAAGACCCCTTTAGTCAACCCAGCCTGTCCTTATACATGCGTTGGAATTTTTGCCCATATTCCCAGCCTGCTAGATTACCTGGTATTGCTAGGGGAAATTTTCCCTAAAGCGAAGTGAATTGTAAATCAGTTGACCCAAATTTGGAGGAATTATGTTTGGAGGATTTTAGGATATTTGTCTTGTTATATCCATCGGGGATCAATCCAGATGAATACCTAATATCTCATTGGGCGGAGTGGCCAACAAAATAAGGGCATCTGATAGTGATCAACTATCAGGTGTACTGATTGGGATTGGTCAGTTTTCATCACCAACTGATTGGGAATGTTTAATGAGTTGCGAGGCGAGTGATGCTACCTGCAACTAGTAAATTGATTAATTGGTGAAATGACCTGCCATAATGTGTAAAAAGTCCCATTACCTAATCAGGTCGCTAGTTAATTATGGTTGATTTGCTTGGATTGAGAGGAAAACGTTAGGGACACGTTTCTGACTCTTTCCATTTGAGGTCTCAAGGATGTCCAATGTCGTGATCCTAGCCAGGATGGGGAAGACCATCGCTGCCAAGACGAGAAAGGGTGATTCAATGGCAACGGTTGCCGTTTCATTGAAGAGGTGTCAACTATGGATTAGATGGCTGAATCCCCTATAAATTCCCTAGGATTCAAACTAATAAAATATAGTTAAAAACACATATACACTTATACATTATTACTTTTGAACATTATTAGTTTTTTTGTAGATTTGGTAATAGTTAGACTATCAGCATCTAGCGTGAAGATTCCATCTCAAGGATATTATTGCAGAAGGCAATAATTGGTAGACTCTCAGAGAAGAGTAGAGATCCGAGTGGGGATCTAGAGATGAAGGGAACCACAGCTAAGGAATTGTTGCCAACTGTGTGTTGGGCCAAAGGAGACTGCCATCAGAGGATCTTAATGAAGATCAAGTGGACAGGATTACAGGAAACATATCCCTATGAGTACAATATCAAGTATTAATCAGAAATACCAGCTGAAGCGTTGGGCCTGAAAATAATTCTAACTCAACTACAGATAATAGTCATCATACTATTATCAAATTATATATATATTTTTACAACGTGAGGTGCACAAGGAAATTGAACCTGTGCATTAGAAAAATTAATAGGGTTGACCTCCAATAAACAACCCAATGGAGTAAATTTTTACAAGTTGGTGCTCACTACAGGGATAGTTGAGTAGAAGAATCTATTAATAATGTCATATAATGAAGATGTTTCCAATTTTAGAGATAATTCACTGAAGGAAGTAACGAAGGTGGAATGTGACGAGGATCACCTTCAGTGGCATTCACCCAGCTCAGCAGTGAAGCTCCAAGTGAAGCAAAATGAAGATACTCAAGTTCAGGGAAAGGACTTGCAGCCTAGATATGAAACAATCTAGTGCTGCAAGGAAACCAGTTTCACCAGACATCTACTTGAGATGAAGAGTATCAGCAGGGCCAAATTGGTTGGAATTGGGCCCGCTGTAAATAGTCTCAAGGAACATCAGGATCAACTCAGGTTGAAATTGGATCCGCTTTAAAATAGTCCTGAGAAGAGAGTCTTTAGATGTGGCATTGGACAAAATAAGAATCAATCAATTCGGAGAATTGGATTGCCATACCAATGAAGAGATGAAGTCAAAAGAGGAAATGCTTGATCTAAGATAGTGGAGGAAATTATTTGATTTAACAACACTCAATCACTGGTCAGAATTTGCTGGAGATGAGTTCATCAATTACAGAGACATTGGATGAAGCTAACAATTCCAGAACGACCTGTGTAATTAAGGATAGCCATGAAGGCTGAAAATCGTTTTCAAAAGAAAAATGAGCTGGACAATCGGACAAAACTGTTGGCTGATGAGATACAAAGATCTGAGAAGCATCAGTTTGCCAAATAAGAGATGAAATTTGGGCCTGATGGACGAATTTCCAGTCAGGATTAAAGGCCTATCTCAGGAGAACTGCCCAAAGTCAGCAAGTATGTCCTATACATGAGAAGACAGCACTGCCGGTCAAATAGGGAGAAAGGTTAATACTAATTGGCAGTATTGAGCCTAAGAGAAAATAATTACAATATCCCCAGCGGACCTCTGAACCATTAAATGGTTATGTCCTGAGATTTTGGTCAAGTCCCAGAAGGGGAACACTGAACCAAATGGTTGGTTAAATCTTAAGAGGATAGGATTTTGAACCATGATACCTGGTAGGTTTAAGTACCCAGGACCCAATTAAGATGAAAGGAAAGGAAGGACCTCTGAGTCTTTTTGTAGGTTTCAAGTCCCATTGCAAAAATAAAATACAAAAAATATATAAAATATCAAAATACCAATTTTATGGTCTATGAGTTTGGACTAAGAAGCAAAAAGAAATCCTGATGGCTGAATGGATGAAATTCCACCCTCAATAAGATAAAATTATTGGCTGGGGTAGCCAAAAAGTATCGATTATTGGTTGATTAAGAGCAACTCGCTGATCTGTTGGAAGGCTGGCAAGAGGAGATGCTCAAATTATTGAAAAGTATTGAAGAAAATTTGCCCAAAAATGACCAGGAAATTGGGATGCACATGAAGTGAATTGCAAGGTCAATAATGGGGAAATCTGCCGATTAGGCCAAATTGAGATGATTCTGCAATTTAGGGTCTCTCAATAAAATGGGATTACTGGTTGGAGTGGCTGAAAGCATCAACTTATTAGCTGATTGAGAGCAGCTCGTAGATCTGTCAGAAGGGCAGAAGGAGGAGGTGCTCAAATTATTTGAGAGATATCAGGAAGTATTTGCTCAGGATGATCACAATTTGGGATATGCGCAAGGCATAATTCACAAAGTTGACACCAGAGAAAATTTACCAATAAGAATGAGACCAATCCAAAGATTGAAAGCCGCTGAAGCAGTAGTGGAAGATGAGATTAGCAAACTAGTAAAGCATGAGCTTCTAGTTCCATCGTCAAGTCCCTGGGTAAGCCCAAATTTGATTGTAAAGAAGAAAGATGGATCAAACCGGGTAGTGATTGACTATCAAAGGCTGAATAAAATTATGAAGAAGGATTCATATCCCCTACCAAGGATCAATGATGCGCTGGACCAATTAGGATAAGTGAAGTATTTCTCTGCAATGAACCTAATCTCAGGATACTGGCAGATTGACTTGCCAGCAGAAGACCAGGAAAAATGTGCAATTATCACCGCACAGGGGTTATACCAGCTAACTAGGATGCCCCAGGGTCTTTGTAATGCGCCTGCAACATTCCAGAGGGCCATGGACGCAATATTATGCAATCTGAAGTTATTGTGTATCCTGGTATATCTGGATGATATCAATGTGTTCAGTAGAACGTTTACTGATCACCTTCAGCACTTGGAGGAAGTGTTTAAGAGACTGTCCACGGCTAACCTGAAGATCAAGCCACAGAAGTGCCAAATCTTCAAGAAGGATCTTGAATACCTGGGGTTTATGATCAACGCAAATGGATTGCAGCTGCAACCCCAGAATATAGCAGCTATTGAACAGATGGCTGTGCTGAAGAGTGTCCAAGACATTCAAGTATTCCTTGGGATGGTCAGATACTATAGAAGATTTATTTGGGACTTCACCCAAATAGCTAAGCCTTTATTTCATATATTAAAAGATCCAAAAAAAGGATTTTTATGGAATGAAGAGGCCCAGGACTCTTTTGATGAATTATGCCAGTACCTGATAAATTCGCTGATTCTGAAACAACTGAATTTTTGATTGGGAGTTTATCATTTAAACTGATGATTCGTTGATGGCAATTGGCGCCATACTGAGCCAAGTAGATGAACTTGGGGATGAATATCTGGTGGCGTATGTGAGCTGGACACTCTCTGCCATGGAGAGGAATTACACCATAACTGAGCGTGAATGCCTTGTGATCATTTACACCTGTAAACACTTTTGGGTGTATGTCCATGGAATGAACTTTAAGGTGGTGATGGACCACTCTTTGTTGCGTTGGCTGCACAATCTGCAGGAACCTGAAGGACGACTGGCTTAATGGGCACTCAAGCTTCAGGCTTATGATTATGAGATAGTCCAACGAGTGGGGGCTTCTCACCAGAACGCGGATGGCTTATTGCGGTTACCAATGGTCCAGTTGGTATATCCACAGGCAGATGAGCTATTCCAGAGAATGGTCAAAGGAAGAATTGAGGATGAGCTTCAAGAAATCCAAGTTGCGCTTCAAAAGTGATGGAAAACACTGAGATCATGGATGGACAATTTAACAAGATGATAATTGGGAAATGGCTATTATTCCCAAAACTGTCGGAGAGAGCAGCAATTGTTCAAGCTGCTCATAAGGTTGTTGGTCACAGAGGCCTGAGAAAAATGACCAACCATATTCGCCAGTATTACTGGGAATCAAATAATTGTAATGTCATGGACCATCTGGCTTGTTGCATGGAATGCCAACTGCATAAACCACACAAGATACAACTGGATACTGACTGGTCCAACCTGGATTTGCATGGCACATGGTGTCTATCAATGTGATGGGACCGTTGGAGATGAGTACAGGAGGAGTAAAATACATCATAGTAGCCATTGATCATCTGACAATATGGGTCAAAACAAAAGCATTAACCCGAGTTGACGCTACCAGTACTGTGAGATTCATCCTGGATCAAGTAGTATACCGGCATGGGTGTCCACAAGTTATACTGAGCGATAATGGGACCAACTTCATGTCTCATGTGATCCCAAGGCTAAACGAAATAATGGGGACCTGGGGAGTCATGTCAGTACCATACACGCTGGAGACAAACAGACTGGTAGAACGGGTCAATGGGACACTAGCCACAATGCTGAGGAAGCTAGTTTCAGGGAGAACTTCCGCGTGAGGAACATACCTGAGTTCAGTGACGTTTGCCTACAACATCAGTCATCATATGGCGATGGGAAAGATGCCGTTTGAATTACTTTATGGGAGGAAGGCCGCGTTGCCACTGATATTATATTCAGTAGTAGAACCTACATTGGGGATAAGAACCAAACAATACCTGAACTGACTGACAAGTATCCTGATCAATATGAAATTGCAAGAATTTGATACTTTAAAGAAAAGGATATGTGCGAAATTGACATTAGATAAGAACCAACTGCCATTAGAAGAATATTGGATAGGAGAAAGAGTCACCTATTGCAATATGCATGGTTTCAGATGAAGAAACAAGTCAGATGCATCATGGTCAGATCTGTTCAAAGTAATCACTAAGACAGCAACCAATCTATTCCACCAAGAATCTCTTGGATGGAAGAGTAGTAAATTGAGTCCACGCTAAGTATTTAAAGTGGTGGATCAAAGAAAAAAATAAAAAAGGGTTCCCAAAGGACTGATGAACCATTAAGTTGGTCATGTCCTAATGATTAAATCAAGTCCAAAAAAAGGATCTCTGAACCAATCTAGATAGTTAAGTCTGAAAAAAGGACCGCTGAACCATAGAAAACTGGTAGGTTTAAGTTCCCAGGATCCAGTCTGGGGGAAAGATGGACCTCTGAACTGAAACAAGGTCAAGTCCCATAGAAAAAAGGAAATAAAAATAAAAAATTGATAAAAGATATTGGAAAATAAGAGAGAGCTGATATATTTATAAATTTTTTATTTTTTATTGATTGTCCTCAGTGCGGGGATGTTTCCACCTATGTCATCTTTTGAGGGAGGGAGGATGGATCATGGTAGGAAGGAATAGCCTGTCAAAATTGATATACAATCGGACACTTGCAAGGGTGAGTCCTACTCAAAACCACGTTCATTGAGCTGACGCTGATCCCTGAGAGAACATGACTAGGGGAAGGGAAATGGATATGTTGGAAGATGCCAATTGCAAAACCCTGGAGTGGGGTGGAAAACAGCAATAAAGGAAGAGACAATTGGCAAATAACCCCAAGTAATCCCAATAAGGCACCGGCGCCAGAAGATTTGTCTTGAGTGCCTGCCAACAGGCCTCATCAAGAACACCAGACATGTGAGCCAGCAGCGAAGAAGGATTACTTGAGGGGGTTGCCAAATCATGCCCCCAATTAATGCCATCAATGGAAGATAGCGATGAGAAGCTCCAGAGAAGAGGTAGTCATGAAAAGAATGGATTGCATCCTGTAAATGACGATTACAGGCTTTGCAGAAGCTGGAGCTGAATAACTAATGAAAATCAGGCGAGGCTGGAAGCTTCATCAACCAACTATAAAGAACTTGGCTGGCAAAGTGGAGAGCATAAGCGGCAGTATCCCAATCCAGAAGGTTGTCCTTATCTGAGGGATTCAGCGCTAATGACAATGCCTTGGTGACTTGCACTCAAAGTTCAGCATAGGGGAGCTTGGAATTAATGCTGTTCCCGATTGAAAGCTCAGAAACCAGCACCGCGGGTTGGTAAAATTGACCAAGTTGAAAGAGGAACTTGGGGAGCAAATCTAACCCAGCCAGGAACAAACAATCTAAAGCAGTTAGCATAACTTATGGAGCATCAACAATGATGTTTGGAGCCTCAGTGAAAGGAGCTGAATCCAGAAGGGATTGAAGTCCAACTTGGGGACTGACTGTAAGGGAAGAGTCAGCTGAGAGTTATTCAAAATGATGGCATGCCTGGTTTCAGTGGGATTGGATACCAATTCCGGTAACTTGATGGAAGGACTAGCCCCTTGTGCCAGACTAGGCGTATGAGTCCTGGAAGGACCATAGAAGAGGTTCCACCGAGCATCCTGACTCATCCGCTGGAAGAGGCAGAGGTTTGAATCTGACAGACTGTTCAGAAGTTGCTGATAACGAGATTCTGAGTTTGACATATGAGCAGGACTAGAGGGGGATGTTGGACTTATATAGAAGTTGACATTATGCACCCTACAATCCATTAGGCTCTAATTTTGGGAAATTAATCTCATAAAATTAATGAAATAAGCTTTCCAGGGAAGGATTAAGAATGACTTACAGACAAAAGGTTATGAGTGAAATAACGAAGGCAAACATATATAAGTATTCTTAATCAAGCCATGAAAATAAACATTGATGGCAAGAATCTCCTGTCTAGGATGAGGAGAGAATCAGGAATTTGAGGATGCTGGACCAAGAAACCTGAATATGAAGCAGGTCATATACCCTGATGGGGGGAAAACTGGATCCTGGGAAAATATCATCACAAGTAAATCAATCAGCCCGGCACAACAAGAGGTTGTGGGGACCACGCTCTGTGTAGGTGGTAGTGAGGAGGAAGAGGAGGAATGCTGTATGCTGAAGGTCATCCTGAGCAGCATTGAGGATTGATGAGTGTACTTCACTTGAACCAATGAAGTATTTGACCAGGTGTCCAAAGTAGTGTTTCCATGCCCAGTCCTATCTCACTGGAGTCTAGGTAAGAGGGGGATGTGTTGGGATTTTTGCCCATATTACCAGCCTGCTAGATTACCTGGTATTGCTAGGAGAAAAATTCTCTAAAGTGAAGTGAATTGGAAATCAGTTGACCCAAATTTGGAGGAACTATGTTTGGAGGATTTTAGGATATTTGTCTGGTTATATCCATCGGGGATCAATCCAGATGAATACCTAATATCTCATTGGGCGGAGTGGCCAACAAAATAAGGGCATCTGATAGTGATTAACTATCAGGTGTACTGATTGGGATTGGTCAGTTTTCATCGCCAACTGATTGGGAATGTTTAATGAGTTGCGAGGCGAGTGATGCTACCTGCAACTAGTAAATTGATTAATTGGTGAAATGACCTTCCATAATGTGTAAAAAGTCCCATTACCTAAGCAGGTCGCTAGCCAATTATGGTTGATTTTCTTGGATTGAGAGGAAAACGTTAGGGACACGTTTCTGATTCTTTCCACTTGAGGTCTCAAGGATGTCCAATGTCGTGATCCTAGCCAGGATGGGGAAGACCATCGCTGCCAAGACGAGAAAGGGTGATTCAATGGCAACGGCTGCCATTTTATTGAAGAGGTGTCAACTGAGGGTTGGATGGCCAAATCCCCTATAAATTCCCAGGATTCACTCTAATAAAATATAGTTAAAACACATATACACTTATACATTACTATTTAGAACATTATTAGTTTTATTGTAGATTTGGTAATAGTTAGACTATCAGCATCTAGCGTGAAGATTCCATCTCAAGGATATTATTGCAGAAGGCAATAATTGGTAGACTCTCAAAGAAGAGTAGAGATCCGAGTGGGGATCTAGAGATGAAGGGAACCATGGCTAAGGGATTACTGCTGACTGTGTGTTGGGCCAAAGGAGACTGCCATCAGAGGATCTTAACAAGGATCAAGTGGACAGGATTACAGGTAACAAATCCCTATGAGTACAATATCAAGTATTAATCAGAAATACCAGCCGAAGCGCTGGGCCTGAAAATAATTCTAACTCAACTACAGATAATAGTCATCATACTGTTATCAAATTATATATATATTTTTACAACGTGAGGTGCACGAGGAAATTGAACCTGTGCAGTAGAAAGATTACTAGGGTTGACCTCCAAAAAAACCCAATGGAGTAACTTTTTACAACATGCAAAATTCAATCACCCTTTTTCCTATTTACTGATACCAGCAATATGGATGTAGGGCCAATTTAAGCCCAGTTAGACGATCAGTAGGTAGGACAACCAGTCACCTATTGTATTAAAACCTTTTCTAAGGCCAAAAGAAACTGCAGCGTTACCAAATGAGAATTCTTGCCATGATCCTTGCAATTGGAATTTTTTGACCTTATCAATATGGAACACATCTAACTATCATCATTAAAAATGCCTCTCTCATATGGCTTATAAAAATGGTAGTTTAAGATGATAGGCTGGCTAGATGAGTGCTACAATTATAGAATTACAATTTTACTATATAAAATTTGTGCCATTACTACCCACCAAAATGAAGGAGCTATTGAGGATGCTGACCATAGCTTTGTTGGTACCTGAGGAAGACTGCCAATATGATCTTATTGGCTGGCCTGAAAAATGAGAGTTGGAGGCCCTGGAGGTCAAGAAGGAGCTGCAATCTATGATGAAGGATACTCAAATCAAGAATGGGATGCTCTTTAAATCTATTAATAAGTGGTTTGCCTTACATGAGACCACCCTCTTAAACTGAAATTATTATCAAAGGCCACTCCAGAGTGTGACATAAAGCAGTCAATATTACAAAATTAATATTTAAAGAAATTATGTTGGTAGGACCAAATTTCTAAAGCATACTGTAATAGTTGTAATACATCAAGTACTAAAGCATTGCATCAGTAAACAAACCACACGCCAAAAGATATTTCTCTCAATCTTATGGCAATCTAGGTTGATTCACCAATCTAAAGGAATTGTTCCCAATATTACTGCAACTTGGAAAACTCAACATTGCTCTGCTGACTCTAGTGTCTCACATGGCTGTGGTAAGTGGCCAATCCAATCTCATCGCCTTTAAGAACTCTAGATTAACCTACATACTAATCAGTTAACCAAAGCATCAAAAGAAGTCTCTTTACTTATCCCACTATAATTAAACCTAAACTTTCATTGATTTAGATCAAAATAAATTACCATATTCATGCAAATAGTTATGTTTATTGTTGGTAGCGCAACAAAGAGTGTATTCTTTAGAACTCAAAACTAGGATTTTGATGCTGCTTCCTGCAGAGTTATAAAACAAACCTCAAAGATAAATTCAATATGTAGTTGAGGTGTAGAAGCCCCTTTGATCCCAGTATCAATTCTGCTGGAAACTAAACTGAATTTATATAATTTACTAAATATTAATATTTGTCTCTTTTTTAAAAATAAAAATTAAAAAGTAACTATAACGCAAGATGGAATTCCCTATGGTTCTAGTAATTTATAAAACATCTTAAAAAACTGATTGTTACATATACACAAAGTACTAGAATATTGTTTAACCTGCATGTAGAAAGATTTTCCAAGTCCTTTGCTACCAGAATAAAGTTATAGATTCCTTATTGCTATTTAGCATGTCAGTATGGATGTAGTTAGACCTTTATCCACGGATCTCCATGTCATTGCTACATTCTTCTCAACTTCAAACACTTAGTTATGTGAGTCAAAGTTATCTATGTCTTTTCTGTCACCGTAAATGCTATGGACCTATTCATTTTCCACTCCATATTAACTTAACATAGATTTTTGAGAGTTTTACTTTATGACAATGGGGTAGATCTTCTGTCCTACAATATACAAAAAATAAAGTCACAATAAGTACCAGCTAAACTTGATTGACCCTATAATCCTTTAACTATTAGACAGTAGAACAAGCAAGCAGTATCATAGTATCTATTCTTTTTAAGATGGTAGCCACCTATCCCATGCGTTAAAATCAATATCTACCATCCACTATGCTAGCATAATGGGTAATTTATCATCACATAATCAGTATGCCACCGTTTTAAGCCCTGTATGAAAGAGAACCAGGATAACCTAACAATGTCCAACCACCAATAGACTATTCTATTATCAAAACAGGTAAATTAACCATGAGAGCACTGGACAACATAATCATCAGGTTACAAGCGCTTGCCACCCATGGGATCATCATAATACTACAAAGGAGATGTGTGATTTGATGCCCATTGACTGGCCCTTCCCACCTTGAAAATTTGTATCTCATCAACTTTTACCATTACCCTGGCAGAATACTCAACATGTTTATCACTCTTAGTTGGGCTATAAAGCGTTCTATACAACTCTGGCTTTAAATTTGAAGTATCAAAAATGTTCTAAGGGCACTTTGGTTAGTATGGTTCATGCTAGGTTTCTTGGGGCCTATGGCAACCCTTTGCAGGACCTTGAGGGGCACTGTCAGCTTTCATAATGGAGACCAATCTGAATTTATTGGATATTTAAATAATGAGAAATTCAAATGCTTTCTTCCAGAATTTTGCCTCTCTTTTATAGATAAATTGATAAGTGATAGATCAATGCCCCCTGTTGTGATTTTCTCTAGTAGGTGTGAAGCCTTGACCTTGGGCCTTTAATGCAAATATTTAATCATCATTAGCCTATATTTTTATATTTATATATTGATTGATGCTTCAATGGGCTTAAGGCCCAATTAATATTGATATTTATTTAAATAGCATTTATCTACTTATAGTGCAGTTATTTTTTTAAATGCATCCAGGATAAAGTGCCACCAAAGTGCTCAACTAGTCAATCCTCTAGGCTGATATTCCCTATCTCCACTATTATTCATTACTGTAGGGGAACAAATCTCTATTTCAACTTATCTACCTTATCTTTAACTATGCCTTATCTAATGATTGTCCCTATCTGTTGCCTACTTTCCTTTATACTGTAAAAGATCTAGGCTAGCGAATACTGATCTGTTCCCAACTCAAACAGGGCATGCACCAATCTCAAGGGTTGATAACCGCACCAATAGCATACCCCTTGAATACTAAAAAATATTCTCAATTAAAAACTGAATAATGTTTTTTAATTTTGCTACCTTTTGTCAATATCAGGCCTCTTTTTTTGAGCTCAATAGTGCAATGCTAAGAAGCTTAACAGTTTTATACTTGAAGCATCTATGATTCATGTTAAGTATATTATTATATAAAAGGGTGCCAAGTCACCGCTTTTCCAATCAGCTTGACTATACATCTTATGGTAAGCACCGCAAAATGGATTTATTGAAGTCAAGTACCAAAACAAGATATAGAATTAATGATGTAACTTTGTTATAGTATAAAAGAGGAATTTTTTAAATGCCATACTTAACAATATTTACCCAAAAGGAAAAGGAGTAATATATTGAATAGAGGGATACATTTGGGTGAGAGGCTCTTGGCCAGGCAATGCATTCTGGATGGTACAATGTCTTTGTAGCATATTTTGTTAGGGCAAAAATGTATATCATTATACCAAGTCAGATGAAACTTGGTATCACTCAGGTCAATTGTTGAAAAGATTTTTGATTCTTATCCTTTTGTGGGTTCATCTTAGTATACTGCCTTACGTGCTAACAAGTGTGATAGTCACCTGACATTCCAATGATCCTTCATTTTAATTAGACAATTTCTATATTGGGGTACATTAGGCTCAAGTTGTTCTGACAGAATTTTCCAAATGTCAATTTTTGAGCTGTAACAACTAATAAATTTTCATATGGTTAATTAAATATCTTCTTTAACCCCTCCTCAGGTTTAGGCATCAATTCTGTCATGGGAGTCAGATGGTCAATATTCAACCCATCATGTCCATTATTCTGACATCTGATATCACCTCCTTCAAGAGTATTGGCAGAGGAGTATCAACATAAGCTTTGGCTATGCGCACAGTTACTAATTATTTCATATTCTAAAGACTTGATTGAGTATTAATCCACGCATTTGTAGGTTATAGCATATGGACCATCCAAGATGAAATCTAACTTTTCTACTCAGGGTGCTATATGATTGTAGTAGTACAGGATAAGTCCAAAATCTCAAAGGTTAATAAAGGTTGCCGAGGTGATTTGCTGCTTGACCTTCTCTTGTAACCATCATGGCTAGATTTGTCATTGCCTCTAATTTTAGTTGTATGAGCTTCTGAACTAATTTCTTAGCACTTTTTTCTTGCTCTTTTAATTTTCATTATAACTTCATAAGCTAATAGAGCTGAAATTCTAGGCTCTTTTCATATAAGGTCAGTAAGGGTGACATTTTGATGATATGATGGTAATTTATCCTGTAAGACATCAATGCACTTGGGAGATATTGGTCCCAGTTAATGGATTGGTAGTGGCCATCTTGTGTAATACTAAACCAACATTCCGTTTGCTCTTTCTACACTTCTGTTAGTTGATGAGTTGTAGGGCGCTGAAAATAGTTGTTCTGTACCCATGCTTTTAACTAAATTTCTCTTAGCTCTTGAAGTAAAGTTCTTCCCATTGTTGCATAGCAGTAACAATGGCAGCCATGCCTAGTAAATAGATTTTGGTATAGTTAGTTAGTGGTAGCCTTGGTTGTCTGCGCAGGAATGGCAACTGTTTTGACCCACTTCATGATATGAAAAGCCCTACAAGGATGTGTAGATCTCCTGTGAACTCAGTAGTGGACCAACAACATCTAAACTAACAGTATGAAATGGCTGCTGAGGGTTATATGTTGATACTTCTACTTAGCAGTATGGAACTTCTGCTTTTTACAAGTGGTGCAAGCATCTGAGACTTCCACTACAAAGTTCAGTATTCCTTCCTAAAAGTAATCCTTGATCCATTCATAAGTTTTCCTGGCTCCTCCATGACCTAAGTATTGTGGGCTTCAATTATAACTAGTACCCTTTCTAAAGTTTGCAAGTAAGGTAGCCATTCAGTTCCAACTTTTTGTATAGTAATCCATTGAGAACTTTTATATTTCAAGGTGTCATTTTTACAACTTTTGAACTGGTTTATCTTCATCATCCCAAGCTTCTGGCTTCTTGAGTAAGTCGTATAACTGTCAGTTTCACTATTGTCAAACATAGTAGGGGCTTCAAGTCAGTCTGATTCACATTAATGTGCTTCATTCCAGCTTGAAGGATGATATTCATGTCATAGTCCTGAAGCTTGAGACCCAGCGGGCTAGTCTTCCTGTTAGATCTTTTATGTTTTGTAGCAACGTTAAAGAATCATCATCTGTAACAACTGTAAAGCCTGGACCATACAAGAAGGTTCTGCGATGTTTCACCACCAGGAGAAAAGATAAGCACTCTTTCTCCCCAGCACTATAATTTCTCTCATCTTTAGAAAGCGTTTTGCTGTAATAGGACACCATATAGTCAATGCCTTTATCATCCATTTGAGAGAGAATGGCGCCTACATCTAGGTGGGAGGCGTTATTAAATAGGATGAATGGCTTCCCATAGTCCAGATGTCATAGAATTGTTCTTATCTTCAACAACCTCCTCAAGAGTCAAATTTAGTTGCTTGCTTTACACCCCATATGAAAGGTATTTTGGCAAGTAAAAGGACAAAATGTTCAGAAAATTGAGCAAAATTAGGGATAAATTAATGGTAATACCCAACATTTCTAATAATAAATGTTTTGCTTATACACTCGTTAGCTCTGGAATCTTAAAGATTGCTTCAACCTTATTTTACGAGGGTTGAATTCCACCCTGCAATATGGCTTCTCCTAAAAATTCCAGTTCCCGCTGGAAGAAAGTACATTTTTTGGCTTTTAATTTAGATGCGGTTCTTTCTAATCTGTTGAAAAACTGACTTGAGTGATTCAAATGTTCATCAAAGGTTTTGGGAAACACCATTATGTCATCTAATTACATGATCACACAGATTAATTAAGATCTTACATTATGTGACCCATCACCCATTGAAATGAGGTGGGAGCAATGCAAAACCCTGAGGGAGCCAGGTAGATTGAATTAATTTTTCCATGCATATCTACGCAAATTTTTCATGGTCTTCTGGTGATAGATCCATCTGTCAATAAGCACTGGTGAGGTCCATCACAGATAAGCAAAATGAGCCAGAAAGTCATGACATAGCATTAACAATTTTTAAAATTAGATAGCTGTCCTTCTTAATGAGGCCTGTTAGAATCCTGGCAAGAAGCTTCTCATAAATGCTTAACTTCAGGATTTTAACAAGTTAACAGTTGCAAGAGTACTTAAGAACTTGGCAGCTGTTCAAAAATTTTGGACTAAGAAGTAGACCACAAATAGACCTGATATCAACAAGAAAGATGGGTATTATAGCAATGGTTTATTTCATAAACACTCAGGGTTTTATACCCCTTTATTCAAAGAAAATTATAACCATTGACTGTGTCAAGATTTTGGTCATGTGACATTTGCATATAAAAGGATACTGAAACTATAAATTGAAAGGCCCAAAATGAAGCCAGGCTTCAGGAATCTTTCCATAATTCAATAAATTGTTGCCAATGTGGGAATTGATATTTTAAGATGCTTTTGAATTTTCACCCTTTGACATGTAAAAATTTACTGAACGTTTTTATCAGCAAACAACCATATAATCTTTTTACTGCACAGGTTCAGTTTCTAGTGAACTTCATCTGCATTGTATAGTATTTTAGATTATTGGTTGACAATAGTATGACAACTATTATCTGTTTTTGAGTATAAATTATTATATCTCAGCCCAATGCTTGGACAGTATTCCCAATTAAAATAATTGAGATGTCATGATTTAGGGATTTGTTCCCTCGCTCTGTCCAACCCAATCTTTGCTGAGATTCCCTGGTGACAGTCACTTTAGTCCAACACACAGTTAGCAGCAATCCCCAATTGTGTCTCCTTCTTCTCTAGATCCCCGCTCAGATCTTTACTCTTTTCACTAAGAGTCTCCCAATTATTACACACAGCCATAATATCCTTGAGAAGAATAGCACAAATTGAAAGCTAATAATAGTTTACTACTTAAACTATATACTGGGTAAAAACTATAGAACTTTTTTACTAAATGCTGTTCTCATAAATATTGTTTTTTTATTATAAGTGAATCCTAGGGAATTTATAGTGGGTATTCTGTCATCTAACCCTCAGTTGACACCTCTTCAATGAAATGGCAGTCGTTGCCATTAAAACACTATCCTTGTCTTGGCAGTGATGGTCTTCCCCATCCTGGCTAGGATTCCATCATTGGACATCCTCAAGACCTAAATGGAAAGAGTCAGAAAATGTGTCCCTATCATTTTCCTCTTGATCCAAGTGAACCAACCATATTTGGCTAGCAATCTGCTTAGGTAATGTAACTTATTACCCATTAAGGCAGGTCATGCACCAACCAATCAATTTGCTAGTTGCACGCAGCATCACTCACCTCGTAACTTGCTATTCATTCCCAATCAGTTGTGATGAAACCTGACCAATCCCAATCTTTACACCTGATAGTTAATCAATATCAGATGCCCCTATTTTGTCAGCAACTCCACCTGAGAAGATCTTAAGTATTCATCCAGATTGATCCCTGATGGATACAACTAGGCAAATATCTCAAAATCCCCCAAACATAGTTACTCTGAAACTCAGGCCAACTGATATCCAATTCACTTCGCCTTAGGGAATTATCCCCTAGCAATTTCTAATAATCTAGCAGGCTGGGAATATGGGCGAAAATCCCAACACATCCCCCTCTTGCTTAGATTTCCATCAAGAAAAGGACCAGAGCATGAAAACACTGCTTTGGACACTCTGTTGAATACTTCATTGGCTCAAGCGGAGTATGATTGTCACTACTCAACGCTGCTTAGGACAACTTTTGGCATGTAGCGCTCTTCCTCTTTCTCCTCGCTACCACCTACTCAGAGAGCGGTCCCCATGATCTACTGTCATGCTGGGCTGATTGATTTACTCATTATGATATTAATCCCAGGATCTGGTTTTACCCTGTCAGGGCATATGACTCACTGTCATATTCAGGATTCTTGGTCCAGCATCCTTGATTTCCTAATTTTCTCCTCATCCTAGATAGGAGACTCTTGCCATCAATGTTCATTTCGTGGCTCAATTAAGAATACTTATTTTTATTCGCTCTTGTTAGTTCTCTCATAACCTCTTGGCTCAAGTCATTCCTAATTCTTCTCTTGGAGAGCTTAAACCATTAATTTTGAGATTAATTTTCCAAAATTAGAGCTTAATGGATTGTGTGGTGCATAATTTTGACTTCCATACGAGTCCAACATCCCCCTATCATCTAGCTCATATGTCAAATTCTGAGTCACAATACCGGCAGCTTTTAAATAGTTTGTCTGATCAAGACCTCTAGCTCTTTCAGCAGATGAGTTGGGATGCATGGCGGAACCTCTTCTATGGTCCTTACAGGACTCATACGCCTAGTCTGGCGCCAGCAGCTAGTCTTTCTGTCAAATTACTGAAAACAGTAACCAATCCCTCTGAAACCAGGCTTGCAATCATTTTGAACAACTCTCAGCAACTTCTTCCTTTATCATCAATTCCAGAGTTAGATTTCAATACTCTCCTGGATTTGGCTCCTTTTTCTGATGCACCAACCATTGTCATGGATGCTCCAGAGATTATGCTGTTTGCTCTTGATTGCTCTTTTCTTGCCAGGTCAGACCTGCTTCCTGAGTTCCTATTCTGACTTGGACAATATTACAAACCCGCTGTTCTAGCTACCAAGCTCACCATTGGTAACAGTATTCATTTTGAGCTCCCCTACATTGAACTCTAGGCCCAAGTCACTAAGGCTTTGTCCCTAGCGCTGAATCCCTCTGATCTTGAGAACATCCTAGATTGGTATACCACCACTTATGCTCTTTGATTTTCTGGCCAAGTTTTTTGAAGTTGATCCACAAATCTTCCAGCCTCTCCTGGATTCACTGCTCCTTCAGCTTAAGCTTCCAAGAAGCCTTAGTCATTGCTTGCAGGATGCCATTCGCTCCCTGAATGACTATCTCCTCACTGGCACTTCCCATTGGTATCTTCTGCTGATGGCTTTAGTAGGGGGCATGATTTGGCAACCCCCATTGAGCATCCCTTGTTTGCTGCCAGCCCATATGTCCAGTGTTCTTGATGAAGCCCATCTTCAGGCGCTCATGACTAATCTTCCAGCTCTGGTACCATATCAGGATTACACAGGGTTATTCGCTGATTGCCTCTTTTTATACTGTTGCTTTCCCCCCCACTTTGGGGTTTCACAATTAGCTTCTTCCAACATTTCAATTTCCCTTCCCCTAGTCACTTTCTCGCAGGGCTCTGCGTCCACTCAAAGAATGTGGTTTTGTGTAGGTCTAGCCCTCACTAGCGTCCAATCTCACATTTATTTTAATGGTATGTTCATTCCTACCGCAATCCATCATCCCTCCCCCAAGAGGTGGCATAGGTGGAATCATCCCCATATTGAGGACAATTAAAAATAAAAATTATAAAATTATAACATTTTTTTCTATGCAATTTATAATCATTTTTTCCCAATATCTTTTATAATTTTTTTATTTTTATTTTTCTTTTTTTTATGGGACTTGACCTTGTTTTGGTTCAGTGGTCCATCTTTTTTTATAATCCCCCAAACTGGGTCTTGGGTACTTAAACCTGCCAGTTTTCTATGGTTCAGAGGTCCTTTTTTCAGACTTGACCTAATCATCAGGACATGACCAACTTAATGTTTCATTGGTCTTTCAGGAACTCTTTTAATCTTTTCATCAATCCATCACTTCATATACTTAGCATGGACTCAATTCACAACTCTTCCATCCAAGAGACTCTTGATGTAGTAGGCATCAGTAACCATCTTGGTAATAACTTCAAATGGACCCAACAACAATGCATCTAGTTTGTTTCTTCTTCTGAAACCATGCGTATTGCAATAAACAACTCTTTCACCTATTTGATATTCTGCTAACGCCAGTTAGATCTTATTGTCCATCAATTTTGCACATATCCTCTTCTTCACCATGGTATCAAATGCTTGTGACTGCATATTGATCAGGATATTCATCAGTTGGTTCAAATGCTGTTCAGCACTCATCCCCAATGTTGGTTCCAACACCAAATATAAAGTCAGTGGCAATTCAGCCCGCCTTCCATATAGCAATTCAAATGGAATTTTCTCATTTCCATATTATGACTGATATTGTAGGTGAACGTCACAAAACTCAGGTTTGTTCCCCATGTGGAAGTTCTTCCTGCGACCAGCTTCCTCAGTGTTGCAGCCAGCATTCCATTCACCCGTTCTACCAGTCCATTAATCTTCAGCTGGTAGGGTACTGACACGACTCCTCTGATCCCCATTATCTCATTCAATCTCATAATCACATGAGACGTGAAGTTTGTCCCATTATTGCTAAGCAGGACCTGCGGACATCTATGTTGATATATTACTTGATCCAGGATGCACCTCGCAGTGCTGGTAGCATCTGCTTTTGTTAGGGCCTTCATCTCGACCCATCTCATCAGATGGTCAATGGCAACTATAATGTACTTGACTCCCCTGTGCTCATTGTCAGTGGTCCCATCACATTGATGGACACTGTATGCTAAAAAATCCAGGGCGGACCAGTTGGTATCCAGTTGTATTCTTATGTGGTTTTTGCAGCTGGCACTCCACACAACAAGCTAGATAATCTGCAACATCGTTGTTGATGGACTCCCAGTAATGGTACTGGCGAATATGATCAGTTGTTTTTCTCAGGCCTCCATGCCTGACAACCTTATGAGCTGCTTGCACAATAGCTGGTCTTTCTGACAGCTTCAGGAATAATAACCGTTTCCCATTGATCATCTTAAACACTTGTCCATCCATGCTCTCAGTGTTTTCCATCACTTTCTGAGGCACACCTTGGATTTCTTGGAGCTCGTTCCCAATTTCTCCATTGGCCATTCTCCAGAATAGCTCATCCGCCTGCAGGTATACCATCTGGACCATTGGTAACTGCAATAAGCCCTCCACATTCTGGTGAGAAGCCCCCAATTGGTGGAAAATCTCATAATTGTAAGCCTGTAGCTTAAGTGCCCATCAGGCCAGTCATCCTTCTGGCTCTCTCAAATTGTGAAGCCAATGCAATGAAGAGTGGTCTGTCACCACTTTAACGTGCATTCTGTGGATGTACACCCAAAACTGCTTACATGCGTAAATGACTGCAAGGCATTCACACTCAGTTATGGCTTAGTTCCTCTCAGGGCTGAGATTGTCCAGCTCATATACACCACCAGATGTTTGTCTTCAAGTTCATCTACTTGGCTTAATACAGTGCCAATCACCATCAATGAAGCTTTGTTTTGTCTAATAAACTCTCAGTCAAAATTTGGATATTTCAGAATCAGATAATTTATTAAATACTGGCGTAGCTCATCAAAGGATTCCTGGGCTTCTTAATTCCATATAAATCCTTTTTCTGAATCTTATAACAGATGGAATAAGGGTTCAGATATTTGGGTGAAGTCCCAAAGATATTTTCTATAGTATCTGACCATCCCAAGAAACACTCGGATGTCTCAGACACTCTTTGGCACAGCCATCCATTCTATGGCTTCTATCTTCTGGGCTTGCAGCTGCAATCCACTGGAGTTTATTACAAATCCCAAATATTTCTAATCTTTTTTAAAGAAGTGGCACTTCCTCAGCTTAATCTTCAGGTTAGCTATGGATAGTCACTTAAATACTTCTTCCAAGTGATGTAGGTGATCAGTAAATATCCTACTGAACACGTTTATATCGTCCAAGTATACCAGGATGCATGACAACTTCAAGTCGCTCAGTATAACATCCATGGCCCTCTGGAATGTTGCAGGGCATTAAATAGACCCTGGGGCATCCTCGTTGGTTGGTATAGCCCTGCACGGTAATAACATGCATTTTTCCCAGTCTTCTTTTGGCAAGTCAATCTGCCAATATCCCAAGATCAGATCTATTGCAGAGAAATACTTTGCTTCTCCCAATTGATCTAACGCATTGACAATTCTTGGTAGGGGATATGAATCCTTCTTCATAATTTTATTCAGCTTCCAGTAGTCAATCACCACCTGGTTGGAGCCATCCTTTTTCTTCACAATTAGAATCAGACTTGCCCAGGGACTTGAAAATGGAACTAGAAGCCCATGCTTCACTAGTTTACTGATTTCATCCTCCACTTCCACTTTAGTGGCTTTTGCTTGTCAGATCAGTCTCATTCTGATCAGCACTTTTCCCCAGTGACAACCTTATGGATTATATCTCTTGCACATCCCAATTTTGGTCATCCTGAGTGAACATATCTTGATACTTTTTCAAACAGTTCAAGCACCTCCTCTTACTGGCCTTCTGACAGATCAGCGAGTTGCTCTCAATCAACCAATAGGTTGATGCTCTCAGTTACCCCAGCTGGTAATCCCATCTCATTGAGAGTCCCAAAATTGTGGAATCTCCTCAATTTGGCTGTCAGAATCAGATGAACAAATGTGATGATCCAATTCTTCCTAATCTTCATCAGTTTTTCACTTAAGTTTGCCAGGAGAACTTAAATTTCTCCATGGCCCAGCATTATTATCCCAGGAGCCACCCATGGCTCCACTCTGGACTTCTTCCAGGGGCTCCTAACCTCCCCATACAACAGCTCAGATATCTCCAATGTCAACCCATGTCAACTATCATCTTTAATCCTGGCAGTATGGTCTTCTCATTCTTGATCCTCAATGGAATTCCCCGGTTCTCTAGGATTTCTGCTGGCATTTCTCATTGCTTCCTACCTACTAACTGGTACTGGATCAGGAAAATGCTATCATTGTATATTAGGTTGATGAAGTTGTTTTTCTGATTCAGCGGAGCTTCACCATCCTTCTGATGTACTAATGATAACGTTTGACCCAATATGGTCAATGTATTATCCTTGAAGTTAATTTTAACTCTGTACTTGCGTAGAAACTCCATTCTGATCAGAATGTCATAGTTTTAGTTAGGCCAAAACTATTGCTGGCGCAGATACCACCAACAACCTGAACTATAGTGGCAATGTGCTATACACTCTACAGGAGATGGTGGTGTTTGGACCAACTGTCCCATATTTCTTCTTATGTTCCAAGTCTGTTGAGATCTTCATCCTCTTTACCAGCTTGGTTGAGACAATGTTGATGGGCACTCTGCTGTTTCCATTGCCCTCACCCGCACTCATTTCACTTGTATGTCTATATATGTACACTCAGAGTATTGCAATATAGTGTTTACTGAGTGATTAGCAGCGTTATTAGCTGAATCTGAGGGTTTTAATAATTTGCACCAATAAATCAGGAAATGATTCCTTTATCACGCTGAGGGGGATCGACAAATTGGCCTCATCTAATAAGACTTCAGATAATTCTTCAGGATTCTTGGAAGTTTGAATCTTGTCTACCAGTTGTTGGGCATATGGCTGGGCAACTTCCTTGATTGTATCAAGGTTGATTCTCTTAACCCTGGTTCTGGTCACAGCATTTACATCCAGATTGACCCCTTGATACAGCTGATCCTGTTTGTCATCCATGAACAGATCGCTGATATAAATTTCCTCAGTCATGATGTTGGGAGGAACAGGCTTCTCCATGGCTCTAGACTGTTCCCCATCTAAGCTGTGAGCCATTTTCCCAATTCCTTTGTGGCAGCTGACTCTTTTGCCTGGACCACGTTGATCTTATCCATCAGCTTCTTACAGTGCATGGTGAAATGTCCTTTCCCACCACATTGGTAGAAGACTTTTTCTTCTTATTTAACCATCTGAATTCTTCAGGCTTATTCCTCAGCATGGTTTGGTTGGTCGTCTCTTTAGCTCCTTCATTTCCCTTTGTGGGATTTGGATTGCATACTGGATTGGATTTGAAGCTTCTATTTGGGGCATCAAATGTTGCTCCCAAAATCTTCAAATTATCTACCATTTGCAAGGTAGTTATTTATGTTAAAAACATGGAAGACATCATGTGATGCAAATTGTGATAGGGCCAAAGAGTCACTTGTAAGGCGATTATGGCATCAAATTCATCCAGTACTTTTGCTCCAACCAGGATCTGCAACTCCTGGTAAAACTGATACACGAAGCTTGCTAGAGACTTGTCTTTATGGAACTGGATTCCCATAAACTCCTGTTTGTGCTTCAACATGTGCGTCAGACTCCCAAATTCTTTCATGATGGCCACCTTTGTCTCCGCATACAACCAGCTGTCCCCCTCCAGATGAGGTAACACTGAGTTCTGACAGTTGGTGTCTAGGAAATTCATGACCTTCAACGCCTTTTGATGATCCCCATAGCCATACATGGTCATATCAAACAGTTGGAAAAACGCTGGGGCATTATCCAGATGGAACATTGGCAATTAGGTGTTGCCTTAAAGTCCTCCAAGTTATCTCTAGCCGATTCTCTCAGTTTGGCCACTCAGCTAACTTGAGGAGTGACTTAGGGTGTCATCTCTGAAATGGCAGCAAAAGTGGGTGGCATGTTCCTTGGGTTATTTGACTTCCCAAGTATCATGTGAGGTCTTCTTTCTTTGGAATCGCTTGCCATATCTGGCTCACAACCGCATTTGTGAGTTTTAAGTTCCTCCACCTGTTTGATCAGTCACTCTATATCTGCTCTTAAATTTCTTAAACAATTACAATCCGCTTCTCACTTCATTTTCAGGTATAAGGCCTCTCATACAAGATCCCCTTCTTTCTTCTTCAACAAAGTTACTTTCCCAAGTAACTCATTCCCAAAGCTTGCAACGTTATCTATCCCTTCCTCCACCTTGGTGACTCATTCTTCCAAGGCTGTGAATTTCTGATGATCTGCTGAGTTTAGGGCATTCTGATTCACAGTGGCTAATTCTGTCCACAGTTTGCATAACTCGTCTTTGTACATTGTTCTTAAAAATTCTTCAACTCAACTACCCCTTTAGTGAGCACCAACTTTTAAAAATCACTGGAGGGTTTTTATAGCAAACAACCCTAATAATCTTTTTACTGCATAGGTTCAGTTTTATGTGCACTTTGTCCACGTTGTATAGTATATTAGATTATTGGTTGAAGGGTAATTAGCTGAGAGGTAAAACTGCTTCCACCCCTAGTGCAGGTTTTGATTTAAAACCTGTATTAGATTCTCAGTGTGGTATATTTGCTCCAAGGTTGACCCACCTCAAATAATTTTTAGTTTAATGGTTGATAATAGTATGATGACTATTATCCATAGTTGATTATGAGTTCTTATATCTTGGCCCAACGCTTGGCCAGTATTCACAATTAAAATAATTGAGATGTCATGATTTAGGGATTTGTTCCCTCATACTGTCCAACCTGATCTTCTCTGAGATTCCCTGGTGACAGTCTCTTTGGTCCAACATACAGTTGGCAGCAATACCTGATTGTTTATCCTTCTTCTATAGATCCCCGCTCATATCTTCACTCTTTTCCTTTAAAAGTCTCCCAATTATTTCACACAGGCAATAATATCCTTGAGAAGAATAGCACAATTGAAAGCTAATTTTAGTATACTACTTAAACTATATACTGGATGAAAACTATAGAACTTCTTTACTAAATGCTTTTCTCATAAATACTTTATTATTATAAGTGAATCCTAGGGAATTTATAATGAGGATTCAGTCATCTAACCCTCAGTTGACACCTCTTTAATGAAATGGCAGCCATTGCCATTTAATCACCCATCCTTATCTCAGCAGCGATGGTCTTCCCCATCCTGGCTAGGATTCCATTGTTGGACATCTTTGAGACCTAAATGGTTAAGTTATAAAACGTGTCCATATCATTTTCCTCTTGATCCAAGTGAACCAACCATATTTGGCTAACGACCTGCTTAGGTAATGGAACTTATTACCCATTAAGGCAGGTCACACACCAACCAATTGATTCACTAATTGCAGGCAGCATCACTCACCTCGCAACTTGCTATTCATTCCCAATCAGATGGTGATGAAACCTGACTGATCCCAATCGGTACACCTGATAGTTAATCACTATCAGATGCCCCTATCTCATTTGCAACTCCACCCAACAAGATCTTAAGTATTCATCTGGATCAATCCCTGATGGATACAACCTGGCGAATATCCCAAAAGCCCCCAAACATAGTTACACTGAAACTCAGGCCACCAATTCCAATTCACTTTACCTTAAGGAATTATCCCCTAGCGATTTCTGGTAATCTAGCAGGCTGGGAATATGTGCAAAAATCCCAACACATGTTAATATTTAGTAAATCCAACAAATCTGAGAAGACTCATATTTTGCCACCGCTTTCTTTTTAACAAAAATCGTATTTAATCTAATGCATTTATGATCCAAAGTTAAGCAGTTGGAATCCAAGGGATAGGGCTTATATAAATGACAGACTAACCTATCAGAACCCTTTAATGTATTCTCACCCAGGCATATCTTAATCCTTGGTGGTTGGTCAACAGTATGAATGACATATCCATTTATAAATAATTTAATACCTTATCCAATCAGTCAGCTTGGAAATATGTCCATCTCAGTCAATTTGAGTGGTTTCTGGCTCTTAATTGGAGGAAATCTTTTTATACCATTCAGAACCCCCTTCAGGTCTATAAAATGAGTTTATTTTTTCTAAGGAGGCAGCACTAAATTCAAGTTAGTGCAAGGGTGAACATTAAACTTATTCTACCTAATCCTCAGAGGGTTAGTTTTAAAATTTCAAGCAAAAGCAAATTATTTGACACCTGACTATTCTCAACTAGGAGAACACTAATTGGTTGACATTGCCATTTTCAAGAATATTGGATGAAGGAAAGGATTGCAAGAATCTTCCATGGACCCTGTTTATAGTAACTACAGGGGTAAGGGACTTTGTAAAGTCTTCATCACCTCTTTTATATAAGGTAATAAAGGGTCATTTCCAAATTGCCCCAATTGCACTTCTGAGAGTGATGTAATAATGATCTAATATACAAAGTTTAATATCTAAAAATATAGCTGAGGTTGTCTGAACTCATTAGCTGCTTAGCCCTCTTTAGTAATGATTTTTGCTAAATTGGTCATGGCCTCAGATTATAGCTGAATGATCTGTTGGCCACCTTCTTCATAGCTTTGTTAGGGTCATCAGTCCTAAAAGAAAAACATCTTTAGCTAAAAGGGAAAGTACCTCAGGTCTTTAAACATATAAGATGTGGAATTGAGACATTTTAGGATACAGTGGTAACTAGTATGATGCATCATAAGAGCACTAAGAAAAAATTGATCCCAGTGTAGAGAACCTGAATTTATCAATTACCAAAATAAAAGCCAGGGTTACATTAATTCTTTCAATGGTACCATTTATAGAAGGGTTGTATGGACTAAAAAGAGCTGTTAAACCCCATGGAAGTAGCTAGGATCTTGACAACTATAGAAATGAAATTTTTCCATTCTTGCAAAGAAGAACCTGTGGACAACCATGGCCAATAAAGATATGCTGATGTAAGAATTTTGCAGTAGCCTTTGCAGTTTGGGCTAGAAGAGCAGCAGCTTCAACCCACATTTTAAAGTGGTCGATTCCTACTAATATATACCAGTTCCACTGGTAGTCTGAGTTAGGGGGCACCATATTTTAGCTTATAGTGTGATATGATTGTTTATAAAAGTCTCATGTTGATACTGATACTGTCTTAAAACTAGATTTCTTATCATAGGTTAGGAAAGAATCCATGACTTTGTTAATGAATTCCATAATCCCTTCCCAGTACACTGAAATTTAATCCGCTCATATGTGTTCTTCACTCCGCCATGCCCAAGAGTAGAGTGAGATTTTGAAACTACAGGTACTTTTGCAAAGGTTGAAAATAGGGCAACCAACTTAGCCCTACTTTCTTATACAACTTTTCCACTTTCCATCTTAAGTTTTAAGAATGTAATATTACCATTTTCTTAACAGGTTCATACTAATTGTCCCAAGCAATAGAGGCCAATACAAGGCCACGCAATCTCTTAGCTTTATTATTATCCAAGTGAAGGACAGGCAATTGAGTCATCCCAATGCCATTCACATTTCAGGTCCCAGATTAGTGCTTTATCTTCATATCATTATGTTGGAGCTTTAATGTGTAATGAGCCAGTCTTCTAGTAGATCCTTCATTTATTTGTACCCTCTTTAAGGAGGCATAATTTTAAATTTTTGGGAGCTGTTTAAACTTTTCAGATAGTACTCTCTTCATCTCCCTTATTACTTGCACAGGTTCCTTGTATGTGCGGTGTCTGAATTGTTAATAAGAAATTTCATTAAGCAATAACAGTATGGAGACTTATTAATTTAGTTTAGCTTATAATAGCCAAGATGATTATTAGGTCCCATGCTAATAGGTGCCTGTCCTAATCTTAAATGGTTTTACTGGAATATCTGTAGTGACTTCTTCCCTCTTATGTAGAGCTTAACCTAGAATTTGGGTAAGAATTTATTTTCTCTTCTAAAAGAACTTAACCTTAGATTAGGGTCAGTGTTAATATTTCTTCTCATCACGCAGAGTCTTTAAAGAAAATAAGATATACAAAGGATCTCTTATCCTTTCAACTCTAGTCTTAAAAGCAAAACATCTAAATTATCCAAGTACTTAAATTTGTAAATATCTTTCTATATGGTTTATTTAGAAAAAACTAAATATTTCATATAAAAGGATTTGGCGCTAACTCTTCTGTTGATGCCTTATTAGAATTGAAGCCATCACCAAGGAACAAACCCTCCAGGTCACACAAAACAATATTTTCCTGATCAGTTTTAAGCGCATTCTCCTGATGACCTCAGTGTGACCTCTTCTGGGTTGAAATATGAAAACGTGTCTCAATGCCTTCGCTCAACCCCATTAAGTCAATCTTATTATGTAACAACCTGCTTAGGTAATGGGACTCTTACCCATAAACAGCAGATTTCAATCCCTAAAAGGTTAACTCACAAGTTACATTATCACATGTGGCAGCACTCTCCTAGCAACTCATAGCCCCTTAATTGGCAACTAATACTGATCAAATCCTACAAGTTGATTAAGTTAATAATAATAAATCGACATTCCAAACACTTGTTTATTGTCAGAGAACATACCAACAAAATGGTAACAATCCAGCAGATCAAAAACTGGCAAAATTGATATATACATGTTCAGAAAACTTCAAATAATAGATATTGAATATAATCAATAATTATTACATCCACAAGTGGGATGAATCTTCTAATGGACAAGCTCATTTATTTTACCCAATTAAGCTGGGTAATGTGGGCATATCAAAATTTGAACACCCCCACTTGACCAATTTATCCAGAAATGAAGATTTCCAGAAGCATACACTGCTTCAATTCTGACTGACTCTGCCAGCATGATTTAAATTAGAGTTTATTGGTCTATCTCCTTTCCTTGCCCAATGCATCTCTGATTTTCCTTTTTCTTAGTGCGTTCCCATTCCATGTCCTCATTGCTGCCACCTCCACAGAGCGCAGTTCCCATGACCCCATGTCATGCCAGTCTATTTCAGGTGTTCTTTCCAATAAAAGGTCTGAAAAGCCTTTTTCCCCCAGGCTGGGATCATATGTCACTTCATCATTTAAAAGGATCCGCAGGCAGCTTCTATAATTCCTTGGTCCCTGTATTCGCAGGATGGGCTTCATTTCTTAGGGCCTTTTTCTGATGAATCCAGTTATAACCCATCCTGATTCTGCCAAAATTCTCATTTATTCCATGTCTTGGGACTAATTATGGTGAACCAGTTGCAATCCAAGTTAGTCCTACTAAAACATAAGGGAAATCAACAGATGCTTTTTGATGATGAAAAATAAAAATTGATAATTATAATATTTTTTGCATTATATTTTATATATTTTTTTCTGTATAGTTTTTTATTTTCAATTATTTTTTGTATTTTTACTTATTGTTATTTTTTCCTTTTTTGCAATGGAACTAAACCTATAAGTAGATTCAGAGGTCCATCTTTTCATTTCCCTACTCTGGTTCAGTGGTTCTATTTTGGACTTTGTTAGGCCATGGGGGAGCAACTCCAACCTGTGCCCATAATTAGTCAGCGCCCTGAAGCCCCCATCGAGTTGATAGGCCATTAAGGCCTTAAATTGGCTAAAAAGGAAAAGAGATAGATGAGAAATGGTCATTTATTAAAATGATCCTTGAGGTATTTATATGACCTCAATGGATCAGGAAAGGGATATGTGGATAGTCTTGCCATTGATTTTCAAAGCCAAATGAATATATAAATAATACAAGGGGATTGGGAGCATCCTCAGCATAAGTCGCTGGTGCTCCCAAAAGGGGTTAATTGATTGGGTTGATGTCAGATGGTAATTCTCCACAACCCAATTGATGTTTCAACATTCTCAGCATTTGGTCCAGTGTTGAATATGAAACTAAAAGATAATTTAATTATTGGGGTCAATTCCTGATACTTCAGATTGGGCTCAACCCAAGTTAATAGGGAGCCCAATCCAGAATCCAACCATAGGTGGGTTGCAACCTCTAGTCAGAGCTTCCCCCAATAAAGGGAGAATCCTGACAGACTTAACCAGCTATTATGGTTCAGAGGTCTATTTTTAGGACTTAACCACATTTTATTGTTCAGCGGTTTCCTCCTAGGACTTGACCAGAACCAGGATTTAACTTGTTTTAGTAGATTCAGTGGTTTTTCAGGAACATTGTAATTTATAATCTCCTAGATCCAATACTTGAGATAACTAGTATGGACCCAGTTTGCTATATGACCATCCATGAGGTTCTTAATCATATAGGCATCAAATGCCATCTTGATGATCCCCACAAACGGATATAACCACAAAGCATCCAGATTATTTCTTCTTCCAAAACATGAGTGTCACAATAAGCTACCTCTATCCCCCACATGGCCTTTTGTATTGCTGGTCAGTTCTTGTCATCTGTCATCTTTCCTTTAATCATTTTCTATAAGGCAGTATTAAATGGCTGCAATTGCAGTTTGATCATAATACTTTTAAGTCAGGACAGGTACTGACTAGTACTCATCCCTAATACTGGTCTATGGCAGAATAAAACATAGTCGTATTGCCACCCTTCATTTGTAGAGTAATTTTTATTACGTTTTCCCTGTCATTATATGATGACTGATACTGCAGGCAAAGATAATCAAACTTAGTTAAGTTTCTCAGACAGAAGCTTTAACTGTGACCTATTTGCTTTTCATTACAGCTAGTATTATGTTAACTCATCCTACCATTCCATTTGTTTTTGGCCAATATGGAACAGATTCCACTTCTCAGATTCCCATCAGTTTATTTAGTTTCAGGATCGCATAGGAGGTAAAATTGGTTCTGTTGTCACTTAGTAAAACTTGTGGGCATCCATGCTAATACACTACTTGATTCAGGATGAATCTTGCCATGCTTATAGCATTTACTTTGCTCAAGGCTTTGGTTTCTACCCACATAGTCAGACGGTTTATTGCCACTATGATGTATTTTGCTCCTCCAGTACTGATACTCATGGGTCCCATCACATCTATTGACACCATGTGCCATTTGAACTCAGGGTGTACTAAATAATATCCTGTTATATTCTATTGCAGTTTGTGGAGTTGAAATTCCACATAACAGGCCAGATAGTCAGTGGCGTCATAATTGATCAATTCCCATTATTATTACTCAAAAATATGGTCCATGGGTTTCCTTAGGCCACCATGGCTGACAACTTTATGTGGCTCAGATAATTTCTGCTTGTTCAGAAGGCTTTTTGAAATAAAAACCGTTTTCTGTCAATTGTTAAGTATAATTTTCCATTTTTCAATTTTGTGTTTTCCATCACTTTCTTTAGTGCATCTTAAATTTCTTGGGGATCATTCCTGATATTGTTTTTAATCATACTCTTGATTAAACTCATCAGCTTGACGCTAAACAACTTGGACAGCAGGCAATCTTGATAATTTGTCAACATTTTGATGTGTTGCTCCAGACCAACGTATTATCTCAAAATCATAAGTTTTCAGTTTTGAAGCCCATTAGGCCAGTCTCCCCTCTGGTTCCTTCAGGTCTTAGTGCAATCGTAAATACAAGTGGTCAGTCACAACTTTAAATTGTGTTCAATGGATATACACTCAGAATTGCTTGCATGCAAGATCACCATGAGGCATTTGCATTCTGTAACGGCATATTTTATCTCCACTGGCGTGAGTGTTCTTCTCACTTAGGCCACCAGATGTTCTTCATCATCATCCACTTGACTCAAAATTGGCGCTGATTGCCATCAATTAAACATCAGTTTGGATGATAAATTCTTGATCAAGATTAGGGTGTTTTAATACTGAACTGGTCATATAGTATTAGCGTAAATTATCAAATGATTCTTGGGCCTCATTATTCCACACAAATCCTTTTCTGGATCTTTCCACAAGTGGAATAATGGCTCCACACTTATGTCAAAATCTTTTATGATTAAGCAATAGTAGCTGACCATTCCACGAGATACTTTGCTACCCATTCACTCTTCAGGATTGACATCTGTTAAATAGATGTAACCTTCTGAAGCTGGTGTTTCAGCCCACTAGATTTTTCATAAACTCCAAGTACTCAAGCGCTTTCTTAAAGAAATGGCATATTTTGTTTGCTCTTCAAGTTCGCCATCACCAGGCACTTGGCCGCTTCTTCTAAGTGCTCCAAATGGTCTGTGAAGGTCCTGCTGACTACATTGATATCATCCAGATATACTAAAACACAGAATAGCTTCAAATCACTAATGATAGAGTCCATTGCTCTCTTGAATGTTAAAGGCGCATTGTACAATCCTTGAGGCATTTGGTTAGCTGGTACAGTCCGTGTGCGGTAATAATCACACAATTTTCTTCTTCTTCCGCCTTTTGCAGATTGATTTTTCAATATCCTAAAATCAATTCCATTGCTAAAAAGTACTTGACATCACCTAGGTATTGAAGCATGCTGTCAAGCCTCAGCAGTGGATAAGAATCCTTCTTAGTGATTTTGTTTAATTGGCAATAATTACTACTTGATTTGATCTGTCCTTCTTATTCACAATCAAGATTTGACTCACCCATGGACTCAAAAATGGAATGAAAAGGCCATGCTCTACTAGCTTGCTGATTTCTTCACTGATCACCGCTTCAACATCTCTAGATTGGCGGACAGGTCTCATCCTTATTGGCAGATAGACCCAGTGTCAAACTTGTGGATCACGTTCTTTATGCATCCCAAGTTGTGGTCATCTTGGGCAAGTATCACTTGATATCTCTAGAAAATTATAGCATATATTTTTGTTGCTGCTTTGATGTTTCATCCAGATGCTCTAAATTGACCAAAATGTTAATGCCTTTGGCAACATCTGCCATATATTCAACTCAGCTGACGTTCTAATGTCATGGAATTTATTGATCTCTGCTTGTGAAATTGAATGTAGAAATGTGATGATTTGATTTTTCTCTAACTTTATCACTTTTGCTCTTAGATTAGCAATAGCACACTTGTTTCTAAATGTCTCATCATAATAATCCTCAGCGCTACCCATGGCTCAATTCTCACCTTCCTCCATGGGCTGACAACTTCTCCATATATTTGCTTTAAATTTTGAGAAAAACCCTGTGTTAACAATTATTTGTGGTACTGGTGGTATATTGTTTGTTATTTTGTTCACAAGGGTATACCACATTTTTGAAAACCTCCTTCAGCAATTCACTCCATTATTGTTCAAAAACTTTTACTGGATGGGAACAATGCCATCATTGTAAATCAAACTTTACATAATTGCTCTTCTTTGTCAGTGGTGGTTCTCCTTCCCGCTAATATAATAAGGGCAGGGGTTTCCAAAATTGTCAGGATAGACTCCTTGAAATCACATTTCACTCCATATTTCCTTGGGAATTCTGTTCTGATAAGTATGTCATAATTCCAATTTGATAACATGATGGTGGGAGCTGATACCACAAGTGATCCAAACCAGAGTGGCAGTGCACTTTAGGCTTCACAGTATATTGTAATATCTGGTCTGGACATTCAAATTCCTTCTGATTTCCTAGATCTGAAAAAATCTTCATTCATTTTACCAATTTGACAAAAATGATGTTGATGGGTGCGCAACTGTCAATTATTGCCCACACTCTCACTTAGTTGACTGTGACATCTGGATATGTACTCTCAGAGTATCTTAATAGAGTATTTACTGAGTGGATGGTGGCATTATGCACCAAATCAATAGTGTGAATTAATTATATGAATAAGTCAGGGAAGATTCCTTGATCACGATTATTGAAAGATATTTTCGCCTAATCTAATCTCATCTTGAGTAATTCCTCTAGGTTCTTGGTGAATCCAAATTTTGTCCGCTAGCTGACAAGCATATGACTGAGCCATTTCTTTCACAATTTTAGGGTCATTTCCCTTTGCTTTGGCTCATGTTATGGCATTCACGTCCAAATTAACTAACTGATAGAGCAGGTCAGTTGTTTCATCAAATACAAATAGGCCAGAAATATCTTTCATTGTTCAATATCAGGAGGAAAAGTTTAACCGTGGTGCCAGATTGTTCCATGTCTAGACTGTGGCCCTTTTCCCAAATTTTGACTAATTTTCTTCTCTTTCACCTGGACTAACATAGCTTGCTCCTTAGTTTCTTGCTCCAACTTTGAGCGGCTAAATGTACAGGTTCTCAATTGGTGTCAGCGGATTTGCATCTTGTCTTATTGCTTTTGTACTTCAGGCTTGTTTCATATCTCAACTCAATTTTGTTGCTCCTTATTTACCTCAGAAAATTTTATATTATTTGGGCTCAAGTCTGGATCATTTTTGAAGGCTAGGTTAGGTGCAAAAGGTCACTCCTAGCATTTTTAGATAATCCACCATCTGAGACATGAACATCTGAGTCACTAGCACTGAAACAATTGTTTAATGCAAATCACAAAATGGGCCAAAGTGCCACATGCATTGTGATTTATACATTAAAATCTAATAACACTTTTGCACTGGACAGGATCTGTGATTCCAGGTAGAATTAGTCTGCAAAAGCTTTTAAAGTCTTTTCTTTTCAGAATAAAATGCCCATAATTTCTACTTGCAATTAGACATCCACATTAGGCTTCTGAATTCTATTACTATGGCTTCCATGGCCTCATTATAAGACCAATTGTCCCCAAAGAATGAGATAACACCAGATTCTGGTAAGCAGTGTTCAGGCAGTTTATTACATTCACTGACTTTTGTCAGTCACTAAATTCAAATATAGTCATCTTAAATATTAAATAAATATGAGGGCGTTATCCTAATAGAACATGGGTAATTTTGGTATATTTTGAAATTCATCTGTGGCTCCATTGGCAGGGGATTCCTACCTGATGACTTGATTGACTATAGGAGTAACTTCAGGGGCCATTTTTAAATTAGTCTGAATGACCCAGGCATATTTCTGAGTTGTAGATATTCTCAACTGGAGTTTTCTGTGTGTTGTTGTCAGCTTCTTCCACCTCCATTTGCATGCAATCACATTGATGATTTTCCAGTCCATAATGCATTTCAATAGTTACACTATAAATTTGTTAATCTGGCATATGCAATCTTAATCTGCTTCTCACTCTGCTTTCTGAAATACATTCTTTATTAATTCACCCTCCTTGCACTTCAAGGAGGTAACCTTTCATAAAGGCCATTGTTAATTTTTCCAACTTGCTCAACCTCTTCTTCATCTTTCATCACCAATTCCTCCAATGTAGTGAAATTGGCCTGTGATGATAAGTTGAGCGCGCTCTTAATGATGGTCTCTAGTTCCATCCAAAGTTTTTGTAGTTCATTCTTTTAAGACATAATTGATATGATCTTCTTACTAAATCTGACTTAAAACTCAATTACTCTCTGTAGTGAGCACCAAATGGTAAGTCTTTGGGAGCCATTTACTCTTTTCTGATTATAGCTTGCTTCAGCTCCCTTGATTAACTGCACAGTTCCTTGTATGTGCGTTGTCTGAATTGTCAATAAAAATTGTTTTGGGTAGTTATAGTATGAAGAATATTACTCTAGTTAATCTTATGATAGCCAAGATGATTATTAGGTCTAACGCTAGATGGTTCTTGTCCTAGTCTTGAATGGTCTTCTGAGAAATCTGTAGGGACTTCTTTCTTTTCTGTAGAGCTTAACCTAGAATAAGGTTTATAGGTTCTTCTCTCTTCTGATAGAACTAAACCTAAGATTATATCAAATGTTTTTCTTCCTTCTCATCACACAGAGTCTTCAGAGATAATAAGATGGACAAAGGATCTCTTATACTGCTAACGGTAGTTTTATAAAAGCAAAACAGTTTAAATTATCAAAGTACTTAATCTGTAAGTATCTTTATATCTGCTTTACTAGAAAAAAAGAAGGGAATTTTAAGGGAATTTAGCGCCCAACTCTTATGTTGGCACCCCAATTGGAGACAGCAGCATTCACCATTGAATCAACCCTCCAGGATCACACAAAACAATAAACTTCCTCATCAGTTCTAAGCAGATCTTCTTGCTTACCTTAGTGTGACCCCTTCTGGGTTAAAAAAAAAGAATGTGTCTCAACGCCTTTGCTTAACCCCCATCTAGGCACCCTTATTAGGTAAAACCTGCTTAGATAATAGGTCTCTTACCCATAAACAGCAGATTGCAATCCCTAAAAGGTTGATTCAGGAGTTGCTTTATCACAGGCGTCATCACTTGCTCAGCAACTCATAAACTCCTTAGTCAATTGGCAATTAACCTCATTGGCTTCTATAAATTAATTAGCTATCAATAAAATTAACACTCTAATTTCTTGTTTATTTTTGAGGATCACCCTGAAAAAAACATCAATGATTCAGCAGATAAAACCTAACGAATTTATAAATATTTATACAAAAAAATACTTTAAACAATAGTTATCATAACTAATCAATAACTCCCACATCAATAGTAGGATAAATCCCCTAGTGGACAATGATATTTATTATAATAATTTAAGCTTGATGATGTGGGAATAGCAAAAGCTTAACATGTTGTTAATACTGCAGTAAAGGTAGTTCCATATAAAAAGTGGCTATGTTTTACAGCGGGTATAACAGAAAAGCACTCATTTTTCATGACTATATAGTTGCATTTAGATTTTAAAAAGCATTATGCTGAAATATGAAACTGGGTGAACCACGCCATTTTAATCCAAAAGAGCCAGGATGGCTCCAAAAAGCGTAATCAGAGGCTTTGGTAAACATTATATAAGGTTTACCATAATTTAGGTGGTGTGGGATAGGACATGCTTGCAGCAATTCTTTACCATTTCAAAAATGAACTTTTTGTTCAGCACCCCAATGGAAAGAGGTGTTCTTAGTCAAAAGTTGAATGAGAGGCTCATTAAGCTGGTTGAACTATGGGATGAATTGATAAAATCCCTTATCATACTAAAAGACATACAGATATCTCAGAGATTTTGAGGCAGGGCATTTTGGATATAGCTACAACTTTGTCTTGTAAGGATTGAACCCCTTCTTGTAAAAAGTATGCCCTAGAAAAGTCTAATTTCTTTTTAAAAAGGTACATTTCCCTATTACAAATTGTGTAAATCATGAAGGAGCTAAAAAACTTCTTTAAGGTAATTAAGATGTTCATTAAATTTTTTTGAGAAAGAAATGTGATGTCATCAAGATAGACTATCACATAACTTAATTTATGATCCTGTGGAATGTGATCCATTGCTAATTGGAATGATGTGGGCATTGCACAAACTTTGAGGTAGCAATGTGGGTTAAAATAGGCCTTAACTGCAAATAAAGCATTTTTTATCCTGTGGGTAAAGGTCCATTTGCCAATACCTGTTGACCAAGTCCATATTGGAAATGACTTTAGAATTATAGTTGAGCAAGAGTGTTATCATTGTGAGGGATAGGATAACTATACTTCTTCTTGAGGTTATACAATTTGCAGTAGTCCATGACTACCTGATAGACTCCATTTTCTTTTTGATAAGCATGAGAGGTGACGACCAAGGGCTTTGGGAAGCTACTAGTAATCTGGCATCCAGCAACTGTTTAAGCTCTGTCCTCATTTGTTGCTCTTTGACCTTTAATTCTGATAATGTTTGGACCAGATAGACTAGCATCACTAACTTATTTGTGTGGCTCCAAGCATTGCTTATAGTAGGTATCAGATTTAAAAATATATCAGCAGGCATATAATATGGAATGTAGATTTTCAAGCTCATCAAGAGTTAGTTCATCTGAAAATATGAACGTTAGGCAAAGTACATAACAGTTTCTTAGTAGGTAGGCCAATGTCTAACATAGAACCAATAAAACTGAATTTTTCTTAATATCCTTGATTGGAATCAGCAGGTCTTTTCCTATCTCTTCATGTTGCTTCATGAGAAAGTCCTTATTAGTAATAACCTAATAGAATATTGATAGTTCACTGGTAGGCGGAATCCAGCATACCAGGTAATACTTGAGGCTCTATGGTAGTAGCTCTATTGATGCTTGTTATGCATAAAAAGCAGTCTTTGAAGATTTTTAAGTCAATCTTTGTGTCAAACATTTGTATCCATCAGGCTTTATTATTGTCTCTTCCAAAGCATAAAAATGAAATGCTCTAAACAACCATTGAATTAGAAATTTCCCATATTCCGTTTGGACATTGTATAATGTACAGATAATGCAGAAGAAGGGTACTTAACCAGGCAAAAATATTCTTTCTTGCTGGGAGTTTTTTATTAAACTTGTGGAACCTCATAGTTGAGTAGGGAGAGAAAAACCTATTTTGTGTTGATGATTCCATTGTACTCAAGCATAGACTGAGTGATAATAAGCATATTGTAATTATTGTTTTCTAAAAACACAGCGGTGCCAGTAAGGTAAGTTTTCTCATGCGGATTGGTAAGGAGGAATATGATTCAATAGCGCATATACTGTTTAGACTCAAAGTTCCATAATTCTGGGAATAATCCAATTCAAGCTAACTCATTTACTCTATACGCTTTAAGGGTAAGATACTGATTGAGAAACCAGTGTCAAGTCTTGCCACCTTGGGTTCTGAATATTTAACTCTGGGTATTTTGACCTTGGGGCGTCAAAAGAGTTAATCTGTTGCACAGTTCTGACACTCACAAGCTAGGCTTAAACTTCCTGATAGAGCTGTAAACTTGACACTTGCATTCCAACTGTGCATCTTCTTTAAGATAAATCATGTGTATGTTGAAATCTTCCTTTGAACCAATGGAGCTTATCTCAACCTCTTTCCTTGCAGGCCTAACTTTACAAGGAGTCCTTCTCAAAAAGAGTGTCTTCAACTGTAGTGTACTCAAGACTGGTTACTTGCAGTCACTACTTTTCACTTATTTCCAATTAAAGTGAAAGGCCAAATGAAGGAAAAACATAAGATTCTGTGAAATAGGCTATTTATTTTAGATAAAGACTTAGTATTTTTATATTAAATACTAAAAGATTGGGATGTAAAATAATAAATTGAGTGATAAATTGAATAATGGATTGGAAAATATTAAACTTCTTCAGGAACTTTGGTGCAGTCTTTTCTTTAATTGATTTCTCTCTCAGGCACTCATTTTCTCAAGTTCCTGAATTTGTGCACTGCAGCGGTGTGTGGAGCCAGAAGTATCAGGGTTGTCAGCTCCGTGGCTCCTGTGCGCTTTGGTGGAGTCAAAATTTTCATTAGCATCAGTGGACTTAATTTCCTAGTTGCTTGGTGGCACCATTTTTTTTGTTTTAATTGTTTACCTTTTTAGTCAATGTTCTGCACCTTTATCATTCTTTTTCTTCTTGACATAAATAAAATGAATTTTTCATTTTTGGGAGCGTAACTCATTTGAAATTTCATCATTACTGGTTTGCTTCTCTTTGATGATTGGATCATTTTTCATTTTATCCATAACATTATCAATATCTCCACTTTTGTGGCCAATTTGATTTGGAATATTACCATCTTTAAGCTAGACTCATCTTATGTTAATAATTCTCATGCTTTGATTGAAATTTCCTCAATTCTTTCAGAGGTTGAGGATTTACTTATTTTTGTGATGCACTGAATCTGTGACACCAATTCTTCCAAGATGAGACTGAGGGTAGGATCTGAGGTGTCTTGCATGGACTCTGTTGAACATAAAGTTGGTGGCATCATCTCAGATGGAGTTTCATGGCCCCTCTTGGCCAGTACAGTTGATGGTCCAATCCAAATGACTTGAAGCTTCACAGGCTTTCTTCTGTGAACGTGGTAAAACAATACTTTATCATTGACTCCAAATTCTGGCAGTTTGGCACATCTCTGAATGTCTTTCTGCTCTTTTTTAATACTGTTCTCGATGTTCTTTCTGGCTTTTAGTTGTATGCATATGAGCTCATCAGCCAACTCTTGCTGATAGTTCCCAGGGGGTAAGTTCTTGCAATCTGTGGCAATTGTTGGAGCTAACAGGGTAGGTAAGGTGGCTTCTCTCCCATAGAGAGCTTTGAAAGGTGACACCACAATGACCCTGTGGTGGTTAAGTTGTTAGGGAAACAGTGTGATGGTAAGAGGATATCCCACTTTGACTTGTAGTTAACTGCTATCTTCCAGAGGATCCCAGCTAACGTCCCATTTACTTGTTCCACACTTCCATTTGAAAATGATGTATAGGGGGTAGTGAACAGCTGTTTCACCCCTACCAAGTCCATAAGTTTTATCACTACTTCAGATATGTGGCTCTTCCTGTTATCTGATAGCAAGATCTGGGGACAACTATGTCTTGTGATAATCTGATTGTAAAGGAACTGGGAGTGGTCCCTGCAGTGTATGTCTTGATTGCCACTGCCTCAATCCACTTTGTGAAGTGGCCAATTGCTACTATAACAAACTTTTTCCAACTTGAGGCAGTTGGTAGTGGTCCTAATACATTGATAGATACATTGTGAAAAAGTGAAGATGATGGGATTGGTGTAAACTCAAACTTCTTTTCCAATGGTCTAAAGCTTGCACATGGGACACACATCTCCAAGGCTTGGTGCACCTCGTCATTCATAGCCTCCCAATAGAACCAGTTATTTAGATAGGCTAGGGTCTTCTACAATCTTTCATGTCTCACATGTTTGTGTGCCTCCATCACTACTTCCACTTGATTGCTAGGTCGCACATAAGGATACCATTTCCCATTGATAAACTACTGGAGTTTTCCATCTACTCTTTGCATGTCCTTTGAGCATCTTCTTAAAATTGACTTGCCTTCTTCAGTTTCTACTTCCCATACCTCTTTGGGTGATTAATTAGGTTGTAAAGTCGATTACTCTCATGCATATGCAAATGGAACACAGGCAATTTTGAGAGCCCATCTGCGTTTAGGTGGTTGCTTCCAGCCCTGTGTATAGTTTTAAAGTCATATTCTTAAAGCTGAATAGCCCATCTGGCTTGTCTCCCATCAGGATCCTTCATGTTCTTGAGCCAGCATAAGGATGCATGGTCCATTATGACTTTGAAGTGAACTCCATATAGGTATGGCTGGAAATGCTTCACTGCTCTAATCACTGCAAGACATTTACACTCTGTAACTGTGTTTTTTATTTCTGCTTTGGTAAAGACCTTTGAATAGTATTTGATGGGATGGCCAATCCCCCCTCATCTAGTTGTGCTAGTATTACATCAAGTCCTACGTCACTAGCATTGGTGTATAGAAAGAAGGTCTTGTTGAAGTCTGAGTATATTTGGATTGGCACCTCTACCAACTTCTTCTTCAGACCCTTGAAGGCTTGGTCTTACTCTAGTCCCTACTCAAACTTAGAGTCCTTGTTCAGAAGGTATATCAGGGGAGCATCCAAGTCTGCAAACTGTGTGATGAACTGTCTGAAGTAGCTAATCATACCCAGGAACACCTGGACATCCCTCATACTTTTTGGACGCTCCATTTTGGTTATTGCCTTCACCTTTCCATCTTGAAGTTATATCCTCTGTGCACTGATCTCGTGTCCCAAGAACTTGAGTTGCTTCTTGAGAAAGGTGCACTTGTTCCATTTCAATTTAATATTTGATTCTCTCAACCATATGAACACCTCTCAAAGGTGCTCAATATGCTCTATGAAAGTTCTACTGAATACAGTTATATTGTCCAGACAGATTAGAACACTCGTCATCTTTAGTTCTCCAAATATTCAGTCTATGTCACGTTGAAAGGTTGCCAGGGCGTTGCACAGCCCTTGTGGCATCTGAGTCAGTTTTAACAAGCCTTGGCTGCTGATCAAGGTGCATTTTTTCTGGTCTTCAGGCGAAGTTCCATCTGCCAGTACCCACTGGCCATGTCCATTGCCAAAAAATACTTTGGACCGCCCAACTGTTTCAAGGCGTCATTAATTCTTGGGAGAGGGAAAAAAATCTTTTTTTATAACTTCATTCAATCAATGGTAGTCCATGACCACCCTGTGAGAGCCATCCTTCTTGTACACCAACAGGAGTGGCAATGCCCATGGACTCTTCATGGGCCTCAACAAGCCAGCATCTGTAAGTTGTTGAAGCTCCTTAGTGATGACATACTCTTCCATTTTTGATCAGTGTATGGCTTCGATTTGAAAGGTATAGTTAACCCTGTATCCATATGGTATATCTCTCCTTTACATAGACCATAATCGTTTGGTCCCTGGCTGAAATATCTTCAAACTCTTCCAGTAAGTCATCCAGCTCTTTTCATTCTTCCTCTTTCACATCAGCAAATCGAATTAATATAATGCTCCAACAGTGTGTACTGACTCAATGGTATCACAATTGGTTATTTTTGTGCACACCACAACTTGTCCTTTCTCAATTTGTATAGATAGCGTGGTGATGTTCCTCAGGAGGATAGTCACTTCGCCCTCATGACTAGAGTCAAAGAATCCAGGCAGCACTTGCAGCTCCTCTTTGCATACTCCTTCTTAGATGTATATTTTGAGTACAATGTATTGGAGGATCTTCATACTTATGGTGGTGTGCTTAACTCTTTGTTCTCCTGGTCAAATCTCCATTGCCTTATTGGCACTCAAGGGTAGCCCATCTTTGGTGCACACTTAAGCAGGCAGTTGCTTCACACCTTTTTTGTGAAGTATGTAGTGCACCAGCTAGATTGATTGCTCACTTTCAACCAGACATGTCCACTGCTTCTTTGATTTCAGGTCTTTATCCTTAAACACAAGGGGCATATGGTAGTTTAGCAGACTCAAAGTGCTGCTAACAAAGTCAATCTTTACTCTGAACTCTAATAAAAACTGAGTGCTGATAAGGAAGTTATAGTGGTCATTGTCCAAAACCATGGCATGGCAGTGGTACCATGCGTCCAAAGTGTAGGGGTAAGGCAGAGTAAGCCCCTAATGCACGCATGGTGTCAGGTCCTGCTGTCCAATATCTCACATGGTAGTCAATATTCGGCATGAATTTCAGCTTTTTCATCAATTTTGAGAGCATAATATTAACTGGGGCACCAGTATCAGGGCTGCCAGTACACGTACATGCTGTACCACAGCTTCCACTTTGGTTACACTATTCCCAAATGGATTTTCAGTTGACAGCACGTTGTCAGCTGACTTTTGGAATTTCTCTAATTGCTTAAGTGTATTGGATGTCAATTCAGCATGCAGTGTAGTAGCTTTCTCAATATTTTTGAAGGTGTCCAGTACAAGTTGATCACCTTCCTCTAGGATATTGACTACTTGAGTGGGCTTCATTGCTTGAGCTAGGTATGTCAAGTTCAACTTCTCATTGGTGGATCCATGTACCCATAATTGTGCAGGTACAGATACAGTACTGGAGGCTCTTAAGACATGGTAACCAGCATCCATTAAGCTTTCATCCTGGTGATCTTCCTCTCCTTCCATATGTAGGTTCACCCAATTTACTGTTCTAGGGTTTCCTCTTTTGGTGAAGGAGGTTTTTCTTCATTGCCTTTCATTAGACAAGATTGCCAATATTGACTAGGCTTGTGAAATTTGTGGCACGTGAACTTCTTGCACTGATATCATGGAACTGGTTTAAAGTTCTTGTCTTTTGGCTTGTCACTCTTGTCCTGTGTAATGTACACCGCTTTTTCAATGCTGCATGTTAGTTGAGTCATTAGTTTGTTTTTGATCTTATAAAGTTCCTTGTACATTGAGTAAAGCTTCCTTGATGGCCAAGAGAGATTCAGCTGCTTTGTTTCAAGCATCATGTGCATCTTGAGGGCTGGGTTTGTGTTGGTATTTCACCAAATTCTCATATCTCCAAAAAATCCACTTCATCAAATCCCCTGACATCATCAGAAGGAGCAAGCAATTTGTCGCAATCTATCAAGGTTAATGATCAATATGATCCTAATCAATTGATTAAAGATTTGATCGCACAGAGATTAATTCATTCTGATAGATTATGAGCCATAAAAAAGCCTATAAATATTTTCTCTTTTTGAAAATAAAAATTAGTGCAAGTTTTAACCTGTATTTTCATAATCATTTTATCGCCTTTTTGGGAATCCGCCCAGTGTAACTTTGAGATACAACCTGCTCCATTGGAAGTGTAATTCAAAACTTCCAGACTGGTGCTCACTACAGGGGCACTCTGAGTTATGCACCAGTGACAACGTCTATCACTACCATGGATTCTAATTTTTCACCTGATGAGGCTCAAGACCAAGAGCAAGGCAGTGTTTTATGATGGGTCCATTCAACTGGAGCCTAAATTCCAAGATTACCCTCCACGTTGGAATTTTAGGCTAACTTGGAATTTTATGGTCCTAACATAAGTTTTACCTCAGACTTTCAAATACCACCTGAGGCTTTACAAAATATTATTAATCAATTGCTTGAAGGGGCCTTAATCCCTAAAATCCGTTCTACCCGATCTCAATCTAATGCAGTGCCCTCTATATTGCAGGAAATGCTGAAAACCTCTCAAATGCTAGGAATTGGCCCCAAGCAATATTTGCACCAACTCTTACATCCTACCTTATACCATTTGCTACCTGTAGTTGGAATGCACCATCAAGGGATGTTCAACTTACTAGAAGGACTCCAATCCTTGAATAATTATATTTCCAAATTTTTAAAGTCAGCCTCTGAGTTTAGCCAAGATAATCGTGATGCTATTATTAATAACCAAACTTCCCTCAACAAAGTACATCAGCAGCTCATTTAGCTCGATTATGGGATGTCAAATTTTGACAATGTACAGTTTCCTAAGAAAGTTCAGGAGATCCAGGGAGAATGGAGAGAGGGTATTTCCCAACTCTCTGAGTGTAGCCAATCAATGGAGGAGAAAATTAAAACCTGTCTCTTTCAATTGGAACTCTTGTACTCAGGAATTCAGTTCTGGGTTAATGAAGTAGAGAAAACCTCTGGGAATTTGTGTCCTCCTGGGGTTGAAGGACATCATGGGCCATCTGAGGGTGTAGGGCCTCAGGGACCCCCAGCCGCGGATGGACTTCAGGGACCTCCAGGTGCCAATGGTCACTCAGGATCTTACCAGCAAATTGACTCTCTCTTGAACATGATGAACCACTTGCATGAACAATTCTCTAAATTGGCCAAAGGGTGTAACCTAACCCCAATGGGGTACCAATCGATCCCATTTTGTCACTGCAGTCATTATCTGAGGAATTGATCAATCTGGGAAAATGGGCCAAGAACACTGATATCTTATTACATGCTTGCAAATCAAAAGGGGAACTGCTCCAAGCGAAAATTGAGACTCTGGAACTCAAGTACAATGCGCAGCAGAAACAGATTTTTGAGATATCTCGCTGACTAGATGAGAAAGTAGAGCATGCTGATCTGAATCGTCAGATTAATGAAATTTGTACTGAAGCTGTTGGTCCTTACCCTCAATTTTCTTCAAGTTTCAGATTCCACATCTTATGTTTCTATTCAATATGAAAAACCTGGAGTGCATGTTTTGACCACCAATGCTCCCATGAGTTTCAAGCCAGTATGCAAGGACAAATACTCCCCAAGGGGAAGGCAGCATTCTCTCCTTTCTCTATCTTTATGAAAAGTTATTAAGTGAGGCCACGGATCACCAAAAGATGAATTACTTGCCTAATTGCCTTACTCAATTGGCTCAGGATACTATGGTTCCCCACTTAATGACTTGTTCCACTTGGTCTCAAGTCAAAGAAGCGTTGATCAAAGAATTTGGGAGTGAGAAAACCTTATCCTCACAAAAGCAGGCTTTTATGGGTATACAGCCCCACTGAAATGAATCTATCAAAGACTTTGCTCATCAGTTCTATTGGGAAGCTCAAACTCTTGTAGCCTGTGGTCAGTTAAACTTGGACAATGCAATAACTGCCGTTCTGTCAGCTTTTACTTCCAGGACTCAAATGCAAGTTTATCTAATCAGTGTCAAAAAGAATTTCCAAAGTATTTTGGATATTAGGGAGGCCTTATTGGAATTGCTTCAATTCTCCAAGAAACCTTGAGTTTATGAGTCTCCTAGACCTAGTTGCCCCAAAGTTTACGCCATGCCTGAGAACACTAAGGCGATTCAGTGTAACTACTGTCATCGCTATTCCATACTGAGGATTATTGTTTTAAGAAAGAAGCAGATGAAAAGAAGAAAAGAGATAAGACCAATAAGATTCTATACCTTGATAATGATATGAGTGCGCAGCAAGAGCATCAAAGTTTGATTGAGTGTAATAAAGATGAACATTCTTCTTATTCCTTGCCCTCCTTATTGGCATTATCCACTCAGTTCAGAAGCACCATTACTCATATTGACTTCTGAGTGAATCAAGTCAATGCCAAAGCTATCATAGATACTGGATCCCCGGTGAATGTTGTCTCATCAAAATTGGTCAAATGGATCAAATTAACACCCGATATTTCTCATTATGAAGAATATGTCATGGCTGCACCTCAGAGTAATTGGTCTATTAGAGCTTTTTCATCTTTTCCCCTGAAAATTGGGAAATAAACTTTTACCATCCCAGCTATTGTACTCAATAATTTGAGTTACAACCTGCTCTTGGGGACTCAATTTTTATGAGAATTTGATGGAATTATCAATTACCCTGACTCGTTGTTGTCTCTCTTGGGGTATAGAGTTCTCTTACTTTTATCAGATCATGCTTCCACTTGACATCAGTTATGTCTGCTAGAAGGAACCAAAAGGTCTTATTCACTTCAATAACATGTTGGGGATTCTCACATAAAATTACCCCCTGCATCGGCAGATATTGAAGAGGGGATGCCTATTTTCTCCCCTGAAAAAATTAGTTATTCCACCAAAATCACAAGTAATTATTAACACTTCTTTGCACCTTTCAATCACCAAGGGACATTTGTTACAAGTCCAAGGCACTGTCAATCCTTCTGCTAAAGAACTCTTGCCTTGTCCTGGAGTATTGGATTATGCTTATTCAGGATCATTATCTATCTTACTGGCGAACCTTACCAATGAGCCAAAACTGGTAGATCAAGGGCATCCAATTGCTTATGTCAAGTTGCTACCCTTATCTCATATCTATGATGTCTAACCCATCAGGAGTCTACAAGATTTTGGATTGGAAAGTGATCAGGAAAGCCTTACTGTGGGTCCTGCTATTGGAAAACACCTCTCTAAGGAACAGGAGAAACAAGTGCTTCAATTGTTAGATGAATATTCTAACATCTTTGCTAATCATACTTACAATTTTGGGAAGATGAAAGGAGTAGTGCACAACCATCTAGTACTAAAAAAGGAGTAGTGCACACTGTTGAAACTGGTGATCACCTTCCTATCCATGTGAAGCCCTATCATAAATCTAAAGTAGAAGAAGCCCAGGTTACTAAGGAGTTGCATCAATTGCTGGAGGCTGGATTAATGAAACCCTCCAATAGTCCTTGGGCATCCCCAATGTTGTTGGTTAAGAAAGAAAGATGGTTCTCATCAAGTCATGATGGATTATCACCGATTGAATGCTATTACTTGATGGTATTGTTATCCCTTACCTAGGATTGACGATTCTCTTAGGTTGTTGGCTGGATCCACCTATTTTTTGGCCATGGACTTAGCTAGTGGATACTGGCAAATCGAGTTATCACCAGAAGATCGTGCCAAGTGTGCCCTGATATCAAGTGAAGGGTTGTTTAAACTAACTCACATGCCTCAAGGCCTAAGCAATGCCTCAAAAACCTTCCAAAGGGCCATGGACAGTATGCTACAGGATCTTAAGCTTAATTGTGTTCTGGTATATCTTGACAATATTAATGTGTTTTCCAAAACTTTTAATGAGCATTTAAACCACCTAAAAGAAGTTTTCAGCCAAATTCAGGGCTATTCCTTAAAACTCAAACCCTACAAATGCTCATTCTTTCAAAATGAAATGGATTTTTTAGGACATCAAGTTTCAGCTAAAGGGATCTGACCCCTCTCAGACAAAGTTCAAGCCATCCAACAAATGCCTCCTCCCTCTTCTTTACAGGATATTCAAGTCTTTCTTGGCATGGTTGGGTATTACCAGCAATTTATTCCCAACTTTGCTGATATGTCTGAACCCTTAAAACCTATTGCAAAAAGGAGTGTCTTTTGAGTGGGGGTCAGCTCAGGAACAGTCATTCAATTCTCTGCATACCGCCTTGATTAAGGCATCTGTCCTAATTCATCCCCAATTTGATAAGCCTTTCTTTCTACATACAGATGCAAGCAATGTCACTAATGGGGCTATCTTATCTCAGTGTGATGAAGAAAAGAATGATCATCCTGTTGCTTACTATAGCAAAACTTTGTAAAAGGCCAAACAAAATTATAATGTTACTGAGCGGGAATATTTAGCAGTTATTTTGGCAAGCAAGCACTTCCGCCCCTTCTTATATGTTAACCATTTCACATTTATTATCGACCATTCCTCCTTACAATGGTTGCAGAATATGAAGGATCCAGATGGGAGGTTGGCCCGTTGGGCTTTAAGATTGTAAAATTATGATTTCTCCATTGTTCATCGCTCAGGGGCTCAGCACCAAAAATCTGATGGGCTGTCCCAACTGCCTATTCTGACATTGGAAATAGAAAAAGAAGAACGCTTATACAATCTTATTGGATGACCTGAGTTATAGGATCAAGAGACTAAGAAGATTGAGCCTTTCTAAAAATCAATTACCAAAAATACTATGATTCAAGATGGAGCTTTATATAAGAAAGTCAAATCTAAGTGGTTGCCCTTCCTACATCTCAACTCTATATTTCACGCTGTAATGGAAGGTCATGAACAAGTTGGTCATAGCGGCTTAAAGAAGACTCAAGAATGGTTGAAGACTTGATACTATTGTAACAACATGACTGAGTTCATTTGAGAGACCCTTGACTCATTTTTTATTTGTAAAAGCCATGGAACTACCAACCCTACATATCAACATCAAGTTATTCCCCCAACTAAGGCGTTTGAGGTGGTCAGCATTGATGTTGTAGGTTCTTTTCCTCGAGGATTGTATTGTCATCAGTATATCATTATGGCTGTCGACCATTTAACCAATGGGTTGAGGCCATTTCCATTGCTACCCCTTCAGCTAAGACTACAGCGTTATTCTTATATCAGCATATCATTTTCAACATGGATGTCTAAAGGTCCTTATGTCAGATAAAGGGACTAATTTTACCTCACAACTTATACATGCTATCAAAATTATTTAACACTACTCAGCGATTTGTTGTCCCATAAATTCATCCACAAATGGGGCTATTGAACGAGTTAATGGAATCCTGGTCTCAATTCTAATGAAGATGGCATCTACTGACCTGACTTGATGGAATTTTTATTTGCCTAGTGCCTTGTTTGCTTATCAGATAAGCTACCACCACATTATCAAGATGTCCCCATTCAAGTGTATATATGGGTGGGATCCTTCAGTCCCTTTTAGTGTTCAGACAATCCTTGAGGAAAGAATCCCAGAAAATTCCAATTTAATTATGAGAAATTTGGCTGATGAGATTATCCGCCTCCAGGCTCAAGCAATGAATTCAATTGAAACTACCACTCAAAGAGAACTCTAAGAAGCAATCAACACAAACCTGTCTTACCCATATATCAGATTGGAGATTATGTTATGTACTATCATTATCATCTGGGTGGACGGATTGAAAAGTTGGGAACTAATTGGTCTGGTCCCTATAGAGTTATATTTTGAAAAGGATTAGAGTATTCAATTGTTCATATTAGTACTGGTATAGTGGTAAATCATATTTATCCTAAGTTTTTAAGAAGTCATCCTTTTACCGTGATTGAATCTTGAGGGCTGGGTGTGTGTTGGTATTTCACCAAATTCTCATATCTCCAAAAATCCACTTCATCAATTCCCCTGACATCATCGGAAGGAGCATGCAATCTGTCACAATCTATCATTGTTAATGATCAATATGATCCCAATCAATTGATTGAAGATTTTATCGCACAGAGATTAATTCATTCTGATAGATTATGAGCCATAAAAAAGTCTATAAATATTTCCTCTTTTTGAAAATAAAAGTTAGGTCAAGTTTTAACCTGTATTTTCATATTCATTTTATTGCCTTTTTGAAGAATCCGCCCAGTGTAACTTTGAGATACAACCTGCCCCATTGGAAGTGTAATTCAAAACTTCCAGAGTGTGCTTCTAAGGAACTGAGTAGGACAGTCTTTGTGGTAGGTAAGTCTAAGGTCCCTTTTGTCCATAGTCATTGTGCTCAAAGTTATCTAAAGTGGCATAAATTGTGACTGTCTCCATCTTGCCCATTTTCATCAATATGAACTCTTGCTTCATATTCTTAAAATCCTATGCGCTACCAAATTCTGATAAAAGGATTTCCTTGACCTCAGTCCAGGTCAAACCAGGGCATAAACTAGCGCTGAGTATCTCCTGCTAATCACAGCTCATGCAGCTTGGATGTGACGAGCCTTCTGCTTGTCACTAGCGCCATCCATGCTGTTCTTGCACATTTATAAAAACCTAGCTATTGTTCCATCACCAGGAGTGAACATGTTTTTGAAAAAGGGTTTAAAGTTCAGAACTTCCTCTACTGGTTCACTTCACTAATGTTGTGGAGATGTTGCTCCCTATGCAGCTAACACCAGTGTTTCCAACCGTGAGGTTTCTAGCAAAGAGCTTAGAGAAAGCTGTGGTTTTACTTAAAGTTGATTTAATTTTCTCCAAGTTTTAATCAATGTTATCCAAAACAGTCTCATAGTGGTCTAAACGTTCACCATACTCATTCAATGTTTTTTACACTTATTCCATTTTCTGATTCAAGGTGTTGGACCCATTCCTCAAGGGCATTCAAATTAGTTTCAATTTTTCTAGTCACTGGTATGTGCCCTAACACCAGAGTAGTAGCCACTAGAGCCCATCAAGTGGTGTAAGAAACCTGATCTAGGTACAACCTCAACTTCACTACTTCTTTTTCCAACACTTGCAGCCATACACTGATCATCTTTTTTTCAAATGGGGTAAGGATTTCTAACGCTTCTTCACCATGGTATACCTCCATGGTCTTAAAACTAGGCATTTCTGTTTGCCCTGAACTCTCTCTCCTCAACTGTGTGGTTGGCATCACCCCTGTAGTAAGCACCAATCTCGCCGCCTTGGGTTCTGCTCACTTAACTCTGGGGATTTTGAACTTGGGGTGTCAAAAGGGGTAATCTGTTGCATGATCTGACACTAACCATCTAGGCTTAAACTTCCTGATAGAGCTGTAAACTTGACACTTGAACGCTGACTGTGAGTCTTCTTTAAGATTAATTCTGTGTACACAGGAATCTTCCCTTGACCCAATGGAGCTTATCACAACCTCTTTCCTTGCAAGCCTAACCTTACAAAGAGTCCTTCTCAAAATGAGTGTCTTCAACTGTAGTGTACTCAAGACTGGTTACTTGCAGTCACTAATTTTCACTTATTTCCAATTAAAATGAAAGGCCAAATAAAGGACAAACTTAAGATTTTTTTAAAATAGGCTGTTTATTTTAGATAAAAACTTAGTATTTTTATACTAAATACTAAAAAATTAGGATATAAATTAATAAATTGAGTGATAAATTGAATAATGGATTGGGAAAATAATAAACTTCTTCAGGAACTTTGGTGCTATCTTTTTCTTTAATTGATTTCTCTCTTGGGAACTCATTTTTCTCAAGTTTATGAAATTTGTGCACTGGGGTGATGTGTGGAGCCCAAGGTATCAAGGTCATCAGCTCCATGGCTCCTGTGCGCTTAGTGGAATCCAAACTTTCATTACCAATGGTGGACTTTGTTCCCTGGTTTTTTGATGGCACCGTTTTTCTTTTGTTTTGATTGTTTTCCTTTTCAGTGCACCATTCTGCACTTATTATCATTCTCTTCCTTCTCAAAATTGTTCAAACTAGTATTTTCTTTTCAGGAGCATATCTCATTTAAAGTTTCTTTGTTACTGGTTTGCACCTCTTTTTGATTGAATAATTTTTTATTTTGTCCATGACATTACTGTTATCTCCACTTTCATGGCCAATTTGATTTGTAATATTACCATTTTGGAGCTAGACTCATTTTTTTGTTAATGATTCTCACACTTTTATTGGAATATCCCCAATTCTACCAGAGGTCAAGGATTTACCAATTTTGCAGTGCACTGAATCTGTGACATCAAGGATGGCCATAACCCATTCTTCTGGATGATGACCTTAACCTTGCTTATAGTTCACCCAGATTTTGGGTGAAAAAGCCAGGACTCCTCAAGGTGGAAAGTGGAGTTGAGTTTTCAAGCTGTATTAAGATAACTTTCCTTGTTAGATTCTATGTATGATCATGCTGAATTGGTGAATCAACAAGACAATGGACCGGTCAGCATAATAGCAGTATCAATAGCATAAGGGCACCCAGAACTTGACTGAGATAAGTTTCTGTGGCACCATGACTTCATCTACTTTTTCAGCATTCAATCAAAATGGATTTTTAACTTCATCTGGCATTCCTAAAAAATAGTAAGTCAACATCTTCATAACCCACTTCAGATTCTTCTTTGGAGGGACTATATATATAAATTAGATGAGCAATAGAAGAGGAGAAGAAGTCAGGCATGTCAGATTCCTTAGCAATAAGGGTGCCTGTCCCTACACCTCAAACGTTTATCTGCTCTCCAGTTTTAGCTGTCTTCTTATGACACACATTGCTAACATGCCTGACATTGTTGCAATAAGAGCACTTTGGGCGCTCAGTTTGCTTCAGCTTCAAAACATCAATGGTCAAGATTTAGGGATTTGATGTAACTCCTATGGTAGTCTTGAGTTTATAGAAATCAGCACCTTCTAACAGGGCTCCTTGATATAATGAATATCTCTGAAGTAACGTTTCAATGAGGTAATGTGCATTGCCAAAGAAGGATGAGAAGCCAACCCAATCATGATAGCTGCAACGGCGTCATCAAGAGTTAGCATCTTGGAAGTTAACTGCATCTGGGCTTAATTATAGAACCAACCAGCAAAGGCAGCAACCAATTCTCACTTCTGCATGCTAATGCGCATAATGTCCTGTTTTTTCATGATTATAATCTTTTTGAGCCAAACTCATTTATAAGCGCTTTCTTAACCTCCACTCAGTACTAAGGGTGTTCATATGGGGAACCATTAATTCTTGGACCATGCAACCTAGGCAAGAGAGGATGTTCTTGACTTTCTGGTGATCAGTCACCCCTTCCATATTGGATTCATAGATGTATAGAAATGAGACAATGCTACCTTTGTCAGAGGTAAACTTGTCCTTAGATGTGGGTTTAAAAAGGACGTGGTAACCCCCAGTGAAGGCATGGACAGCAGGAGCATCATGTCTCATAATCTCTGAGTGAATGTCCATTTTGTTCAAATGAATTAGAAAGCTGGTCAATTTTCTTTTAATTAGCATCAATCCTGGTTCCCATGGCTTCAGTGGACTATTGGGAGGCGGATTCACATAGGGTCATTCTGGCCTCCAATGCAAGCTTTTGAGTCACAAGTTCTTCAACGTGACCTTCAAGCTCCCTAACTTTGTAATGAATTATAGATAGGAGAGAACACAAATTTTAATGATCAATTTTCACCACCCAACACACTTTTAAAGTTCCTCCTTTATCTTCTTACACACCTCATAATAATGTGAGTGGAATCCTTTTGAGCGTAGAGCAGCCTTAACATTCTCATAGTACTTTCACTTTATAAAACTGAGCTTATACATCCTTTAGCATATCAGCCCCTTCAATTATGTTCTTGATACCCTGAAATTCCTTCTCACATTTATTAAATCATTGAGCCAGATAATTGCATTTTTGAGGGATGCTTAGCTTAACTATTTCTCCAATTTAGCAACTTTTATTATGGCAGGAGAAGACCCATGAGATTCTTGAGGGGGAAGCTGTTTAAGCTCCCCTACGGCGTGATAAGGTTTGGGATAATTGTTGTTCCAAAGCAATATTTTTTATTCATCACCCTAGTTAGAAGTAAAAGCTTGGGACAACAGCTCACAGTTAGTTTGTTCTTCATGCTTTTAATTCCTTGGCAAATTCCTCAAGCAGAGAGCAAGACTTGGTGGTGGACACATCTTTTTCTTGGAAGATCTTCATTGCTTATTCCACATACTTTACTACACCAGTATCAAACTGTGATAAGTTTTTCATGAAGCTGATTAATAATCTACATTTTCTTCTACTCCAGATTTCACTTTTCTTACATGATTGGAGGCTAAGTTGTAAAGATTGTCATAAGCCATTCTCTGAATCATAGTTTGTTAGATGGTGTTGCAGTTATTTGCAGTTTTTCCCAATAGGTAAATAAAAATGAAATATAGCTAGATGTTCAAACTTCTGGACATACATAGTCAAATTAATAGTTGCCTGTATGTGTAAGTCTCAATGCAGTGTTCCTACAGCTGGATCAGGAGGTTTTCCTAAAAGTGAAATCAGAAACCTTGAGCTCTTCTGCTCTGCTCTGAGTGAGACCTGGCTCACACCATAAATGAGCGCTGGGTCTGTGCCATCCCTGCAAAGAGGGCAAGGTTGCCATGCCCCACTGCAGCCCTGCTCCCAAGACAAACTTACCTTGAAAAGTTTTCTCTCATGTGTTGAGGGAAAATCTCTACTTTGGGAGCAGGGATGCAGGGCCCAGGTCACCCAGATTCCATGCAACCCAGCCTTATGTTGCCATCAGCGGAGGAGGTATCTGCCACTTATCAACCTTAACTGTCCAGTCAACCTCCCTAAAATGGTATTAAGACAGGTTTGGTTGAGGTGAGGGAAATTACTAAGCTTAAACAACCACTTTCAGCCTCACCTCTCCCAATTGCCATCAACTCCAAGATTCAACCAATCAAACTGATTAGTTGCAGATTGGGGTCTACCTCTGAGCGTAGCCTCAGCGCCAATCCTTGTTTTTGTGGCTTGGCTCCATTTTGGGCTTGAACCCATTAAAAACAAAAAGTTGGGCTTTCACTCCAACGTTATATTCATTTTATTGGGCCATTTGACTCAGAATCAAATTTTCTAAATCACTCAGTCTTAATTTCCCTAAATTAATAATAAAGTTAAAAAATCCAAAGTCAAAACAACTATCATAGCCTTATTACAAGGCAGTTAACCCTAATTTAGGTGCATGAAATTACAACTTTACTGCCTTAAGAATACAAAAAGGGGTTTCAACTGGTGGTGCCAGTGCTGGTTAATTTTTAAAAGTTACAAATATATAAAAGAAAATTTATCCTCCAACCAAAATTAAAAAAAATATTATGTGCTTTCTCACAAAAAATATCTACTACAGTGGTTACCCCTAACATGACCTCCCCCCTGGTGGCCTACAGATCTCCTCCTGGGCCCAAGCACTACCCTTTTCTGCAGTTCTAAAAGCAACCACCACTTGAAGTTATCAAGCCTTTCACACCTTGCTTACTACCCTCCTTCCTGAAGTCGAGGCTTTCTCTGTAGACCATGCCAAAGGCTTGCAGCCACTAGTACTAGAGATGTTGCTGACCTCTCAGCTCCCCTTTTCACCTAAGGCTGCCTCAGCTAGACCTGTGGTTGCCCTCAGCCTACTTTTAGTATGTTTGTGATGGGCTGTTGGATTTTGGATTTTTTTCTCACTAGTGCTAATTAGGCATAAACTTCAACAAATGGGGGGATTGACCAACTATCAATAATAAAAATAAATAGCCACCAGTACTAGAAAATTGTATTTTTTTATAATTTTATTGCGACTCCAAGGGATAAAAAATGAACCCTCTGTATATGTTGGTACTTAGTATTTAAAGTGTCAAGGCTTAAAATTTGGATAGCTTAGTAACATCTGAATTAGGGAATATTGATGTTTGTTGTTTAGAGTTCAGAAGCTTCACTTCACTTTTACAAGATTGCTGATGGAGGGCAGGTAAAATTAGTCCATGTGGTAAGGTTTAGTTGTATTTTATCCAATCAGTGGGCTGGAAAAAGTTTGCACTTGGTTGAACCCCTCCAACCCTTATTAAATGGGCTGGTCTCCATGGTGTAGGCTGTATGAAGGTGGAAGTGGCCTGGATAAGAGCTTCCATAGAACTTTTTAAACTTGGCTGACAATTTGGTGCAATATAATTGCCTGAACTCATTTTGCTTATCTGATTTTTATTAAAAAAGTGTTACCCCAATTCAAGGGGTTCCACCGGTTCCCAGCCAGGGTTTTTTGGCTGATTTTTTCATCACTTACCACCAAACCACTCTTTTCTAAACATTGTACTTGTAATTGTCCAACATTACCCCCTTCAAGAGTGGTAGGGGTGAATAAGATTGCAAGAACTGTCCAAGCTCTCAGTTAATGGTAAGGCCAGAAGCAAGGGTCTTAATGGAATACTCATCTCCTTGCTTATATCTGACTACAAACGGACCTTCCCAAATAGATCCAAGATTTTTCTTTCTAGGCATGATTCAGTTGTTGTAGTAGTGTACTTAGTCTGCCACTTGGAAGGAAGGGAGTGGTGGCCAGAGCTCATTGACTGATTGGCCCTCTTTTGTGACAGTTTTTTGCTAGATTAGTCATTTCCTCAGACTGTAACTGGATGATGTGCTGTGCCAACTTCTTCATGGCTTGATCTGAATAAGTCCTAGCTGAGAAAACATCTTTGGCGAGTAGAGCAGGCACCCCAGGTTCTTGGCCATACAACATATAGAATGGTGCCATCTTAAGGATCCGGTGATAACTGATCCAGTAGGCCATGAGGGCACTTGGTAAATATAGAATAGTGAAAGGGGTCTGAAGTGGCCATTTTCCATAATATAGAGACTAGGGTCCCATTGGCTCATTCCACAGTACCATTAGTTGAGGGGGTATAAGGGGCATAAAAGAGCCGTTGCATGCTCATGGATGTAGCGAGGATCTTCACCACTTGGGAGGTAAGTTTTTACCAATATCACAGAGCAAAACTTGGGGGCAACCATGTTGAGTGAAGATATACTGATGGAAGAAAGTGGCAGTGGTTCTGGCCGTCTGAGCTGGGAGAGCCACAGCCTAAACCCATTTGGTAAAGTGGTCAATCCCTACCAAAATGTATTGATTTTCACCCATAGTTTGGGGTAGAGGACCAGCCAAATTGAGACTTATTGTGTGGAAAGGCTGTTAAGAGGTGGTAGGTTGGTATTGATACTTGGTGTTGAAGCTGGATTATTTTTTGCATGTCAGACAGGCATCTAAGACTTCTATGATGGTCTCCATGATTCCTTCTTAATAGTATCATTCCTTTACCCGCTCATAGGTTTTCCACACTCCACTATGCCTTAGGAGGGCATGAGACTCCATGATGAAAGGCAATTGCTCAGATGGTCAGAGTAGGGTAACCAGTTCATCCCTAATTTTTTGTATAACTTCCCATCCTCCACCTTAATGTTGCATGAGTGTTGAGCTAGCAGCTTCTGGATGGGTTCATCCTCATCCTCCCAAGCATCAGGGGACATTAGGAGGTCATGTGGCCACTCTGCTTTACTATTATTCAAGTGAAGGATGCGCATCTGAGTCAACCCATCAACGTTCATGTGGCTCATCCCGACTCAGTGATAAATGGTCATATCATAGTGCTGGAGCTTCAAAGCCCAGCGTGCCAACCGCCCAGTGGGATCTTTCATATACTGTAACCACTTTAGAGAGACGTGGTCAGTGATCACTTTAAATGAGGTCCCATATAAGAAAGGGTGATAATATTCAACTTTGAGCAAGATGGCAAGGCACTCCTTCTCAGTGATGCTATAGTTGCGTTCTGCCTTAGAAAGCATCTTGCTGAAGTATGAGATGAGATGATCAACCCCATGCTCATCCAGTTGAGCCAAGATAACTCCAACATTGTAGTCAGAGGCATCAGTAAACAGCATTAATGGTTTATTATAGCCAGTGTGGCATAGGATTGGCCATCTTTGCAGTAGCTTCTTTAGAAATAAAGAGCAGCCTGTTGTTCTGCGCCCCAATGGAAAGGGGTGTTCTTAGCTAAAAGGCATATGAGGGGCTCACTGAGCTGAGCAAATTTGGGGATGAATTGATGGTAGTACCCCATCATGCCCAATAACACCTGAATATTGAAGAGGGTTTAAAGTACTGGCATTTTGAATATCACCCTAACCTAATCATGGAGAGGCTGGATCCCATCTGAGGAAATGGCGTGGCCCAGAAAAGCCAACTTCTTCTGGAAGAATGTGTATTTGGAGGGCTTCAACTTAATGTGAGATGCCCACAAGCGTTGTAAACTTCCTTTAAGTGTGAAAGGTGCTCATTGAACATTTGGGAGAATACAGTGATATTGTCAAGATAGACAATCACGCAACTAAGCTTCAGATTCTGAGAGATGTGGTCCATGGCTCACTGGAAACTTGCAGGCGCATTGCACAATCCTTGTGGTAGCTGGGTAGGTTGGAAGGGACCCTCACTGCAGATGAGCACATACTTTTCCTGTCTTGTGGAGAAAGGTACATCTGCCAGTATCCATTAGCCAAGTCCATGGTAGAAAAGAATTTGGACCCAGAGAATTGGGCCAGAGCGTCGTCACTTTGGGGGATTGAGTAGCTGTCCTTCTTGGTGAGGTTATCAGCTTGCAGTAGTCTATAAAAACCCAATGCCCACCATTCTTCTTTTTAATGAGAAATAGTAGAGATGACCAAGGGCTTTGAGAAGGCACCAGTAGCCCCACATCCAATAACTGTTTAAGCTCCATCCTCATTTGGAGCTCCTCAACTTTTGATTTCTGATAAGTCTTGGATCAAATAGCTTGCCATCACCAACATCAATGGTGTGGCACCAGCCCTTCATATGACCATAGTTTTTACCTGACATGGATTCAGCTAAGAAGGACTAGACTGGGCTCCCAGTTGGGGTGCACAAGCACCCAGTAGAGGCCCCAGAATGCCAGAGGCATAAAATTTCAGGCGATTCATATAAGTGGGAATCTACAGGAGATGTAATGAAAGCAAACATTAAGTAACATACCAAAGGCCCCCAAGACAAACCAGATGGTTGCATTGGGGGAAACCGCAAGTCTTGCAGGGGCAACCCCAAGGGTGGGAGAAGCAGAGAGGATGACAACTACTTCATGGTTCGCAGTTACTGGCCTTCAGATTCAGATAGGGGGCTTTCACGCCAGCAGGGGATGGCACAGAGGCCACCACGTTATTGGAAATATGTGCAGAGGTATGGTAAACCCCATGAGAGAGGCTGGGACTGAGCTTCTTCTGGAGGGGGCGCTCTAGGTCCCATTGGTGGGCTGGACCCACAGTGGCAGGGGTGGCTACAGAAGCCACACCCACATGCAGTGGGCCAGGGACGCCTTGGGGCTGCTCCAACTGGGGAGCAGTTTTGGTGGACTTGACAACAGAACGGATGGAAGGGTCTCCATTAAATGGATGCATGGAAATGAATAAAGCAGCAAGTTTGTCATTGGGGGTGAGGCAGATTATTGCATTTACAATCCACCACCATGTGGTGGGTTTAAGCAACTGGATAATCCAGCCAGCAAACATTGGCAGTAGGATTTAGGTGATGGCACACTTTGTCAGATCAAATGGCAGAATTTTTTCTAATTTTTTAAAGGCAGATGGAGGTTGCAGCGAACTAGGCGGATATTTCAGATTTTATTTAATGAAAGGCAAAGAATGAACTGACAACTGCCCTTGGTGGGGCAGTTGCCTTTTAAACTGGGTGATAGGCATGGGGAGGTATTGAGGGATTGGTTATCTGGGGGATGGGGAAAGGATTTGGTTGGCTGGCTCAGAGGAGGGTAGAAGGTAACTCCCAATTCTGGCAAAAGCTTAGAAAATTTTTGCAAATTTTCCCAAATTCTTGGGGCCAAGCCAAGTCAATACTACTGATCCAGGTCTTGATGACTCGAATTGGCCTGTTTGCACAGCTTGGGTGGTCCAGATTTGTTTCAGGAGGCAGGGGTCCATAGATTGGATTTTTTGCAATTCAAGCTGATCCCTCAATTGGGCTACTTGTATAATCCAAACTCCCTGGATCCATTTCAGGCGTTGGGCCAGATGATCCAAGTCATTCAGAACTGAGTTTGCAATCTGAGCTGTATTTCAATTTGGCTTCTGAAGCAGGCCAGCCTGGACTGGCTCCCCCAGTCTGGAAATTACCGGCCAGGTTCCAATGTTGGGAATTGCCATTTTCCCAAATTTTGGCCATGGCTTGCCTGGGGGTGGGTGGACCCAGGGCCCTCTCCATCCCCCTGATGTGTGCCATCTCCCTGCAGACCCCTTCTATCAATCTTACCAGGATTGAAGAGGGGGAAGAGGTGGGAGTGAAATGTCTTTGGGTAGGAAAGCCATCACTGAGCGCTCATCTATCACATGGGCTAGATCACCCAGCTGTGACAAAGGGTCCACTGGAGCCTTGGGGCCCCTTTTCATCCAGAAGGGGTGCTGAACCCTATCCAGTTGCAAGGGCTGGTCCCCAAGACTTACAGTATCATATTTGGAGAAAATGTCACTATGACTCCAGTAAAGGATGAACTTTATAAGCTCAGAGGGAGTTAGATCATTGGAAATCTAAACGTTAGCAGAGCTCATATCATTTGGTCAGTGGGTAGTCCCATATCTAGCAAAGACCCAATATAATTTACTTAGTGAATGTCCTCAAACTGGAATCAACAGGGCTTTTCCATTCTCTTGATGCTTCTTTACAACTATGTCATTATCAGTAATATTTCCCAGTACAAGATTAATAGATCACTGGTAAGCAGATCCTAGGATACCTAGAAATACCCAATATTCCAGAGGGCTTATTACATCAATGCTTGTTAAGTGCAGAAGGCAGTTGCAGGGGATTTGCATAGTAATTTTGGTGCCTATCACCTTTTGTCCACCCACTTTGACTACTACATCCTCTGATGCATACAATGGAATGCCCTCTGAAGAATCCACAGAGCCAGGGAGTTTTTTCGTGTTTCTGCCCAATGTAGTATAAGTAAGGGTGAGGGAAGATGAAGGGTATTAAACTACACTTGTATATTCCTTCTTCTTAGGATCATCAGTTTAAAGACTAGGGGACTTTGTAATTTAAAATTGAGAGAAATTACTGTTTCATATTAATGATTCCGTCATACTCAATCATGAACTGAGTGCCAATGAGTAGGTCATATGCATTATTGGTAATTCCACAGCAAGGGCAGCTAGTAGGAGTATTCCAATTCATATGGGTAGAGAAGAGTAGGCTCCAATAGCTCGTATATTGTTAGGTTCTGCAGTTCCAAACTCTTGTGAATAGTCCAAGTCAGGCGCCAACTTAATATTATTGATGATCTTTGATGAGACCACATTCACTGGAGCACCCATATCAAGGATTGCTAGAACGTGCACCTTTTTGATGACAACCTCTATCTTAATTATTGTGTTACAAAAAGTAGGGAGAGGGGGCGAGAACCTCCTTCAAATGGAGAGTGGAGGCAAGGCGTTGATCCATTGCAGGTATTTATATTTAATATATTGGAAGATATGACCCTTCTGGGTGGATTGGATCACTATCCTAATAAGCTGGTCAGCATCACTAGCGGTATTGATCACCTCTGAAAAACTCAAAAATTGTTGAAGATGGTTTCATTGTGGTATCAAGGCTATATTAAATCTTTTAGGCCTCAACCTATCTGTGACCTGCACTTCCATTGGGGCTCCCAAAACATATTAGCCTACATCTTCACCACCCCCTTCAGACTCATCATCAGAGGGATTGTCAATGAAACTAATGAGTTACTAAGATGGGGCCAAGAAAATGGCTTAATCTCCTCACAGGGGAGGTCTTTTTGGCGCTCATCTACCCTTTTGACTTTTGAAGGAAGCATCGTGAATGTACCAATTTTTGGGGAGGCGTTGAAACTGTAATGTCTTTGACTTTTTCCTTAGAAGTGACCGTCTTGTGATGCCCCATAACTGCAGGTTTTGAACTAGGGGCAGTCAGAGTTGAGGCTTAAAGGGACTGAGGCAGCAGTTTAGATGATGTGATACTTTTTTCACCTTAGTAGACCGCTCAGCAAGTTGGGTACCAGACAAAGTGATAACTGACTTCACCAGCTGAGCTTTTGAACCTGAAGATGGAGGGGTGCGCTGCCTCAAAACTGCTAATATTTTCTGGATATCCTCGCATGGTGGAGGAGTATTATGTCACTTCAGCTCTGCAGAAGCTGGGTTATAGAGGGATACAGCCATAGAAGAAGCTGGAGGGGTCAAAGGTAATTTTCACTTTGGAACCCTTTGCAAAAGTTAGAGTTTATAAAAGTCAGCCACTGCTAGTAGTGCCTCTTTGATATCCCATACCATTTGGAAGGTGCTTTAGACTTCAGAGGTATGCATTGCATAAGTGGGATAAGACGCCAATATAGCCACAATAGCTGCAATAGCATCATCTAAAGGAAGAATTTTGGCCAGCAACAGAGGTTGAGCTTTGCTATAGAATTGCTCAACAAATGAGGGAATCAATTCTCCCTCTTGCAGGCTAAGGCAAGTAAAGGTCTGTTTATTGTTGTAAACTCTGCTTGAAACCAAACTCATCAATCAGCACTTGTTTGACCTCCGCCCAGGTGGTAAGTATGGTCATTTGAGGAACCATGATCTCCTGAGTCATCTGACTCAAACAGGGAAGGATAAACTTGGTTTAATGAAGGTCAGTTGCTCCTTCCATCGCAGAATCATAAACATAAAGGAAAAAGGTGATACTGCCCTCACCAGGTGTGAACTTGTCTTTGAACGGAGGTTTAAGTATAATAGGGGAAAGCCTATAAGGGCTTGGGAGGAGTGCTGTCAAGCATTTTGAGGTGAGACAAAGCATTGACTAGTTGTTGCTCTAAAGCGGCTAGTCTTGGTTATGAAATAGTTGTCATCTTAAACAAGAATTTTGGTGGTACACAGAGTTCCCTTTAGTGAGCACCACTTGTTGGATTTTAAGATCCTTTTTGCTCACTGGTGATTAAGCCTAAACTCCAACAAATGGGGGAATCGAACCACTATCAATAATAAAAATTAACCATTAAAACTAGAAAGTTGTATCTTTTATAGGTTTATTGAGGCTCTAGGGGATAAGAAATGAACCCTCTTTTTAAGTCAATACTTAGTATTTAAAGTGTCAAAGCTCAAAGTTTGGATGGCTTAGTAACATCTGAATTAGGGAATATTGATGTTTGATGTTTAGAGTTCAGAAGCTTCACTTCACTTTTACAAGATGGCTGATGGAGGGCAGGTAAAATCAGTCCATGTGGTAAGGTTTAGTTGTATTTTATCCAATCAGTGGGCTGGAAAAAGTTTGCACTTGGTTGAACCCCCTCCAACCCTATTAAATGGGCTGGTCTCCATGGTGTAAGCTGTATGAAGGTGGAAGTGGCATGAAGAAGAGCTTCCATAGAACTTTTCACATTTGGCTGACAATTTGGTGCAATATAATTGCCTGAACTCATTTTGCTTACCCAATTCTTAAAAGTGTTACCCTAATTTTGAGAGGTTCCACCAGGAATTGACCAGGGTTTTTGGCTGATTTTTTCATCACTTAGCACTGAGCCACTCTTTTCTAAACATTGGACTTGTAATTGTCTAACAGGGCCTTTGGTATGTCTTTGAACGTTTATTTCCCTCCCCTTTCATCTAGATCCTCAATTAATATATCATTTGATGACATTGCCCCTAGCATTTAAGGCGCTTTCATGGTTCATCAAGAACCTGAGTCTGCAGCCCAGCCTAACTTTTCTTGGCTAATTTGCTGACAGTATGTGACTGGAGGGTTTGGGTTTCATAGAGACATCAGTTGATCCTCCACCAAGGAAACTCTCTCATATGAAGTGACATTCCCAGGGTTCAATATGCCATAAGTCAGGCCTCTAACCACTTCAGTAGCTGGAATTGTAATCCATCAAGACTTAAGTATAATCATGTGGTTGAATTAATCATCTCTAAAGGTGATAGTTGGGGGCTATCCATCCAGCCATCCTCTTCAACATCTTCATTTCTGATTCTTCCAGTCACACTAGTGTCAGTAGTATCTTGCTATATAATTTTAAATAATATATTGTGGTGTACAGGGTCCCCTGTAGTGAGAACCACTTGTTTTAAAACTGTCAAGGAGCTTCTTGTGGGTGCTTAGCCACCGGTTCTAAAAAAAAGTAACAGTTATAAGGTTACTTAAAAACTTGGCAGCTGTCCAAAAAATTGGGGCTAAGAAGTAGACCACATATAGGTTTTATATCAACAAGAAAAAATAAGTATAATAAACAATATTTATTTAATAAAAACTTGGAATTTTTATAACCCAGTTTAAAAAAACCATAACTATAGAATGAGTCAAGATTATGGTCACATGACACTTGCATATAAAGAAATACTGAAATTATAATTGGGAGGCTCATAGAGATGGTCAGGTTTCAGTAATCTTTCTTCATTGTAATATTTCGTTGATAATGTGAAAATCAATATTTTGAGACGCTTTTGGATTCACACATTGACATGTTAATAATTGGATGGATCTGGAAAATCTGAGGTGAAGACTCATTGTTACCATCAATTTGATTTTAGTTTGAAATCTTATTCAATCAAATGCATTTATGGTCTAAGGTGATGCATTTGGAATCAAGGGAATAGCTTATAATTAAATGATAGATTAACTATCAGAACTCTATAAAATATTCTCAATCAAGTATGTCTTAGCTCTAGGCAATTGGTTGACAGTACAAATGACATATCTATGATGAAAATTTTCTATATACAATATCCAATCAGTTAGCTCAGAATTATGTTACTTTTGATCAGTTTGAGTTGTTTCTAGCTCTTGATTAGTAAATCATATTTTCACCCTTTAGAACCCTTCAGGTTTAATAAAAGGGGGAAGTTTTTCTTAGGAGGAAGTACAAAATTCAAGTTGATGGAAGGGCAAACTTCAGTTAATTCTCCTAATTCTCAAAGGTTTAGTTTTAAGTTATTTAGCACACTTTAAAATACAAACACTTGGATATTGTTCTCAACCAGAAAAGCATCCAATTTTTAAAATGAGGCTGTTTAGCCTCCTGTAATCCATCACTATTCTTTGACCACCTTTCTTTCTCTTTATGAGTAGCAGTGAGTATGACCATGTACTCTGAGAGGGCACAAGTAATCTGCCATCCAATAGTTGCTTGATCTCAGTCTTCATGTAAAGCTTCTCTACCTTTGACTTCCTTTATGGTTTCAAGAAGATAGAGGTTTAATCTCCAACTTTGAACTATGTGTCCAGTTCTTCATGTGACCATAGTCAACATCTGACATAGAGAAAACATCTTGACAGTCTTCAAGTAATTAATGTACTTTTCTCAAATTCCTCCTGATTCAACTTATTGCATATTTGAACTTGAGGAATAGCGCAAATTAAATTGTTGATGAAAGGCCAAATCTAAGGTGAGTATTGATAAAATACCTTGTTAATTCATCAATGGGAAGTAATTGCCCTTTCACAATTTCTTAATGTTTTCTGACTAGGATATCTTGGTTGTCTAGTTTCTAAGTAGTAGCTTAATAACCTTTGATAAGCTGGATAGAGGACTCCTGGTAAGACTCTTGGTTCAAGTCTATTGACTCCATCATCACAAGTGATATGAGCAAGCAGTTTGGGGGTATACTCAAAATTATGTTGGTAGATACCACTCTTTGTCCTCCTGGTTTTTTACCTCCTCAGTGGCATAGAATGGTATGCCTTTGGATGCATCTATTGAGTTGGGCAGCTTTTTTAAATATCTTCCATAAGTAGAATATAGCAAAGGTAAAGCAAAAATAGGGTATTGACCAGACAAAAGTAGTCTTTCTTATATAGACCTTATTATTCAGTGCAATGAGAACTTCATAATTGAGGAGTAATAAGTATCCTTCTTTCAGATTGATGACTTCATTTTATTTGATCATAAACTTGCGTCCTGATAAGTATATCATATTGGCTATTGTCCAGGGCAACTGTGGGAGCTGAAAAAACTAATTTGCCTACTTGGATTTGCAGATATGAATATGCACTTATCATCTTGGTGTTGTCTGGACTGGTTATGCTGTATTCTTTTGTGTATTCGCTGTCAGGGGTGAGCTTAATCTTCTTGATTAACAAGGATGAGACAACATATATAAAGATCTCATATCCAAGGTAGCCATACCTCAGACCTTCTGAAGTACCACTTTTACTTTGGTAATGGTTCCTCAAACTTCAGCAGGAGGACTAACACCCATTAGGGTGAAACGTTGCATAGAGCTTTTGGATAGTCTTAGGATACTATTTCTTGAACTCCAGTAGACTGTGCATGCTAAAGATGGGTTAGATCAACAAAGCAAGTTATTGATCAGTAATGCTGGCTATATCAATTACTCTAGGGCACCAGATACCCTAATTGGGGTAAGTGCCTTTAGGAACCTGAGCGTTGTCAATATTTTTGGTGTGCAAACTGTAAGAAATGGTGAGCTCAGCAGGTGAACTAAACTATAATAAACTTTGTCCTTGTGAGAACCTTCATAGTCATCATTTTTTTCTAAATGCATGTAAGATGAGTTTTATTAGCAATATTTCACTTTCAGGTAATTTAAATCTATTCAGTTTAAGAGGTAACTGCCCCTAAGCTGACCTTCCTTTTCCCTGCTCAACAAGTGCAGGATTCTTTATAAAACAAATATCCTTGGTATGGTCCTTCTTCTAATAGTTGCATTTTAATTCTCCTCTTTCTTAGATTTTGCTTCCTCCACAGTATACACTCTGAGCCTTATGAAGCCTTTCAGGAGGCCTCTAGCTTGTGTATATCAACTACACTAAGTAGATCTTCTTTTATATATAAAAAGAAATTGAAGCTTCATTTGAAAGATGTAACATGCATGGCTAGGTTGGGGTTACTATATGTAAACCAGCAACAACAGCGGCTATATCATTAACTAAATTAAGTGTTTTTAAGGTCATCCGCATTTAGGCCTCTATATAAAACAAGTAGCAAATTAGGCTAGGGTTTCATTCCAGTTAGCGAAATTCTCATGAAGGCATCTTTCTTTAAAAACAGGCTCTGCTTTGACGTGTATATTTTTTAATGAGCGCCTCTTTCACTTCTCTCAAGGTATGCAGGTTATTCATATGAGGCGCCATAACCTCTTGTGAGATATTAAATTAAACAAGATAAAATATGCTTGTCCTTTTGATGATGAGTCACACTTTTACATCATGACTTCATAGACTTAGAGAAAAGATGTGATACTCTCTTTGCCAGGTATAAACTTGTCCTTAAAGGTAGGCTTAAAGGTAGTGACTTTCAATCCTGTAATGAGGTTACACTAAAAGTTTCACATTTATAAATTTTTGTATGAGTTTCTCCATTTTCAACTTGATAGGAGTGTTAATATATTTGATTCTGTAGAGGATTAAGATGTTGCTCTATCTTATCCAGAGTAAGTCTTGTTGTAACATCCAGCAGATTAATTCTTCTTTTGAATTTTTTTCATTATCCAAGTTTTTAATGCAGATATTCAGATCATAAATTTGTTGGTGAGAAGATGAGGGTTAAGTACACAAAAGCTTGTTCTCATCCTTTTTAACTCTAAAGAACCAATTTGTGTCCTGCTTTAACTCTTTGTATTCAGTGCTCTAAAATGGCTTGTTGATCTTTGCTTTTAGCTCTTCTGTAAGAGTATTCCAGTATTGCTTAGCTTTATTGAGGCGATAGTGGACATATTTAATGCCTTTTGACTAGGTGATTTGCCTCTCATGTCACTCACCAAATTGTTGAGTTGCTCAGTAATGAAATGAGTATACACTTGAGTTGTATGGATAGCCAGATCCTACTCAACATGGGCCACTCAGAAAATAATGTCTTAATATATTGATAAAGTCTCAGAGGTTTATTGAGCCCCAGCTCATCAATTAGTTTAGGGCTTTCTTTAGCTGGGACTTGAGAAGGGGTATGTATTTTTACTCCTGATGACAGCTAGTAGAAGCTTGGGCTGCAATTTAACCATGAGCTCTGAATCTTATCTTTAAAGCTTTTGGATATAGTCATTGAGTAATCTTTTGTTATTTTTATTTGCTTCCATGATGTCCTTTCAGAGAAACTTTATAGCTTTCTCTGCATGCTTAATAACACCAGAATCAATAATCCCCATTAGATTATGGAGCTGAATGTGTAGTAATTGTTCTCTTTGATCAAACAGTGGATGACCCTATGTTTTGTGATGCTGAGTTATATACCTGTTTGTATGCTATCCATAAGGTCACTTAAATATTATATGATGGAGTTCCTCATTATGGACTCCTAGTGGATTATAAATCATAGAGAGCAAGTTGTACAAAGAGCATAATATAAAAAATATAAATTTTGCACTTAAACTGCATTTTATTGGAGAACATTTAAACTGTATAGGTTCAAATGTCTTGTCTAAAGTGGATGCCCTTTTGGAGCTGGCTCTTTCTCCAAAGCTTATGACTCCTTGAAGTAAGTTTCAAACTCCTTCATTGGAAATCCATCTAAGATGAAGTAATTCAGGTATCTTCTTGATTTTCTTAAACTTCTTCAAATTTAATGATGAATGATGGGTCTTCCCATTTGGTAAACTTCTTCGCCATCTCTGTTATGCACTCAATGGGTGACATTATCAATTGAATCTGTAGGGCTTCCATTTTAAAGACTATGGTGATATGCTCAAGAAGCAAGAGTCTTTACTTGAGACTGACTAAGTTACACAACAAGTATATTTTTATTTTAGAAGGAGCCAAGTCACCGCTTATGTCCTGTCAGCTAGAGTATCCATCCTTAATAAGTACAGTGAAATAACTTATTAAAGTCAAGTATCAAAATAGGTTTATAGAAATAATGACTTACTTTACTATAGTATAAATCAGGGGGTTTTATATGTTGCAAATAACAACATAAACCCAAAAGAAAAAAAAAGGGTTAATAAAAATATAAGAGGTTAAAAGCTTACAATGGAAGCTCTTTGTCAGATAGTACATTTTGGAAGTTATAATGCCTTTGTTTCATAATTTGATTAAGCAAAAACGGTGGTTTGAATACATAAGTCAGATGATACTTTGTGTCAAAAAGGTTTTTTGGCAGCTTATTGATTACTACTCTTTTTCAGGTTCATCTTAATTTGCTGCAATGGGTGCCACTACAAGTAGTTATCACCTGACCTTCAAATGACCTATCATTTCAATGAGGCAGAAATCATCTTATGTATCTTAGGCTCAATTTTGGTTTGTCAGAGTTTTACCAGAGTTGGCTAGAGCTGTGCTGACTATCAATTTCTCTATGTAATTTAATGAGGTAATAGATTTAACCCCCTTGGGTCTAGATGGCAATGCAACTGAGGGAGCCAATTAGTTAGAATTCTTCTCATTATGTCTGATATCAGGATATCTGACATCACCCTCATCAATGATATAGATGGGTGAGTACTGATGCAAGAATTAGCTATAACATGGTTGATTGTTACTCCAGTTTCTAAATACTTGATTGAGTATTTTCCCCACATTTGTAAGTGATAGTACATGGCTATCTCACATGAAATCTATATTTCCTCTTTGGGGCGCTATTATATTGTGATAATATAGGACTATTCTGAAATCTCAAAGGTGGAAAAGGTTGGCAAGTTGCATCTGCTGCTTGACCTTCCCTTGTAATTATTTTGGCCAGACTTGTCATTGCCTCCATTTATAGTTCTATTATCTTCTTTATAATCTTCTTAGCGCTTTCTAAGGCTCTTCCATATCATAGATGGTAACTTTTCAAGCTAGTAAATCTGGGATTCCAGGTTCTTTTCTTTATTAGGCCTTGAAGGGAGAAATTTTGATAATATGATGGAAACTTATTCTATAAGCCATCAATGTATTTGGGAGGTATTGGTCTCAGTATAATGAATTTGGTAGTGGCCATCTTTCATAGTATTGAGATCAATGTCCCATTTGCTCTTCCTACATTCCCATTAGTTGATGGGTTGTATGGCGCTGAGAATTATTTTTTATTTCCATGCTCATAGCTAAGATCCTCACAACTCATGACATAAAATTCTTCCTGTTATCGCTTAGTAGAACCTGTGGGCAGCTGTGCTTTAATATATATTGTATAAAAAGTTAGCATTAGCTTTAGTGGTCTGTGCGGAAATGGCAATTGCTTTAATCCACTTCATAAAATGGTCTATCCTAACTAGGGTGTATTGATTTCCTTCTGTGGAATCAGTAGTGGACCTACAACATCTAAACTGAAGGTATGAAATGGCTGCTGAGGGGTCATGGGTTGATAGTTGTATTTGCTTTATGTGACTTCTGCTTTTTACAATAATGCAAACATCTGAGACTTCCACTATAAAGTTCAGTATTCCTTTTCAATAGTAGCAATCTTTGATCCAATTGTAAGTTTTCCTGGCTCCTCCATGGCCTAAAGTATTATAGGCTTCCATTATAACTGGTATCCATTCAAAGGTCACAAGTAAGGTAGTAAGTTGATTCCAACTTTTTTGTAAAGTAATTCATTAAGAAACACTATATTTCAAGAATGTCAACTAAACATCTTCTGAACTAGTTCATCTATATCTTTTAAGAGTCTGGCTTCATGAGTAGGTCATGTAATCATTCATCTTCACTATTGTTAAGGTATAGTAGGGGCTGTCAAGTCAGTCCATCTACGTTCATGTGTTTTGTTCCAGCTTAATGAAAGATATTCATGTCATAGTGCTAAAGCATGAGAGCCCATCTGGCTAATCTTTCTGTCAGATATTTCTTATTTTGAGGCACTTTAGGAAGGCGTGGTCTGTCACATTTAAAAGTTTGTACAGTACAAGAAGGGATGGAAATGTTTTACTGCCAGGAGAACAGCTAAGCACTCTTTCTATGTGAAGCTATATTTTCGCTCAGCTATGGAAAGCGTTTTGCTATAATATGACACTGGATGGTCAATTTCTTAACCATCTAATTAGGAAAGAATTGTTTATGGCCAAGTCAGAGGCAACTGTTAATAGAATGAATGGCTTCCTATAGTCCAGATGCTATAGAATCAGTCTCCAATATAACAAACAACTTATTGCTCAATTGTAGCTCTTTGCTCTTTTACTCACACAAATGGAATGTTTTTGTCAAGCCAACAGACTAGAAATTTTTTGAGTTAAGCTAAATTAGAGAGATTGATGTTAATATCCCATCATTTCTAAAAATATCTGTATGTCTTGAGGGCTCTTTGGCTCAGGCATCTGAATATTGTTTTAATTATTATACAAAGGTTAAATACCTTCCTGTGATATGGCATGTCCTATAAACTTTTTAGTTCCTGCTGAAAGAAGGTACATTTTGCAGGTTTCAATTTGATGTGGTTCTCTCTAAGCCATTAGAAAACTGACTTGAGGGGGTCCAAATGATTGGTAAAGGTTTTGTAAAAATATCATGTCATCTAGGTACACAATCACACAGCTGAGTAGAATCTTTCATGATGTGATCCATCACCCATTGTAATGAATGAGCGTTGCATAACCCTTGAGGGAGCTAATTAGGTTGAGATAATACTTCCATGCATATCAACGCGCATTTTTTGGTCAGCTGGTGATCCATCTGCCAATAGCTGCTGGTGGGATTATTCATGGAGAAGAAATTTAAGTTGGAAAGTCAGACCAAAGCATCATCAATTTGTGGATCAGATATCTGTCCTTCTTAGTGAGGCTGTTTAGCTTTCTTTAATCCATCACTATTCTGTGATCACCATTCTTTATTTTTTTTGAGTGACACTGGGGATGACCGTGGACTCTGAGAGAGCACAAGTAAGCTGAAATTTATTAATTGCTTGAGCTCAGTCTTCATATATTACACCTCTACCTTTTTCTTTTTATATAACTTTAGTTGGATAGGGGTTGAATTTTCAATGATTATACTAAGTGTTTATTCTTTTATGTGATCATAGTCAACATCTGACATACAGAAAACATCTTATAGTCTTCAAGTAATTGATGCACTTTCTCATGCTTCTCCTTATTTTACTTATCAGGTACTTGGAAATGAGGAATAGCATAAAATAAATTATCAGTGGGAGGCCAAAATCAAGGTGAGTAACAATAAAACTTACCTTGTGAATTTTATCAATGGGAAATAATTGACATGTCCCAATTTATTGATGTTTCTTGAATAAGTTATCCTTCTTTTTAGGTTTCCATGTATTAGCTCAATAGGCACTTTTAGGCTGAGTCAAGGACTCCTGGTAAAACTCCTGATTCTACTTTACTGACTCTATTGAAACTAGTCTTATGTAGAAAGCAGTTCTTGGGTATAATTAGAGTTATTTGGTAGAAAACCATCTCTGTTCTCCTGGTTTAATTTTTTACCTCCTCTATAGTGTAAAGTGATATGCCTTCTGCTGCCTCTACTGAGTTGGATAGCTTTTTCAGATTCTTCCAGAAGTAAAATATTGCAAAGGTAAAGCAGAAATGCACTCAATCAGACAAAATTAATTCTTCTTTATAAAGTCTTTGCTATCCAGTACAAGGGTAATTTTATAAAAGGAGTGGAAAATATCTTTCTTTGAGATTGCTAACTCCTTCATATTCAACTATAAACTGCGTCCTGGTAAGGATATCATACTGGCTATTTTCCAGGGCAACTGTGGGAGCTATAAAACTAGTTTGCTAATTTGGATTGGCAGAGATAGATATGCACCTACTAAATTGATGTTGTTTAGACTAATGGTGCTATACTCTTTAGTGCAAGGTCAGAGGTTAGCTTGCTTTTCTTTATGAGATGGGATGAGACAAAATCAATTGGTGCTGAGTTTGGAATAGAACACACTATCCCTTCTGATCCAATTATAATATATCTGCTTATCTTCTAGGGGGAAAATATGCTAGTGGATGTGGGAGTTATTATTCTATATAATTAAAGTTTGGCAAATTAGACTTAACAAACATTAAGTAATCCGCCAGGTTTTGCTCTGCCAGATATTTAATGTCTTATTAAAGATTCCTGACAATAAACAAGACATTTAAGTTGTCAATTTAGTATTATATTTTGTAAAGGTGTAGGAGATGATCAGGGCTTGTCATTTATTAAATAAGAGTACGTTTCATAGTTGCTGAGCGTTGACAACGCTTTTGGTGCCAGCAACTGGCAGTTCAACCTTTTAGGCAACAAGCCAGCTGCTAAAGTGAAAGGGCCCTATCATTTAAGCAAGTTGCTAGCTAATTAGGGTTACTCCACTGAGGTTCAATGATGGCGTTAAGAAACGTTTTTCTAAATACAAGCCATAGTGAATTGTATTTATTCAACGATGGATCTCAACTAGGTGGATAAATGAGTGAAAGCCTCATTTATTGTTGAAGCGATTTGTGAAGGGTTACTTAAGGCAATAGCTGCCATTTTCAATTAGGCACCAACAGAAGAGTTGGGTGCTGAATCTCCTATATATCCCTTCTTAATTTTAATAAAGCAAAATCTTGTAGATAATTAATAATTTAGTCTATTATACATTTGTTATATTTTTATTATTCTTGAGATTACAGTTGAGGTTCAGATATCTTTTGGCAAGAGATTACTATCAAATTTTCATAGCTCCTGCATCAAGAAAGGAATGGACAGAAGTTTCATCCAAGAAGGCAATTGGACTATAGATGCTGAATAAGTCTTAGGAGAGGACTTCAAAGTTAAAATTATTAGTCAAGTCTCAAAAGTAGTTGTTTTCTTAAGGACCTCTGATCCTACTGCCAGTAATTAAGTTCTGTTGCCATCCAGATGTTGTTAACTCCAGAGGAGGTTTAAAGGGTTGTAATCTCACTTGTTGGCTGGATAGTTTATTATTACCTTTACTAGTGGGTTGAAGTAGAATTTTTAGTACCTGTTCCAAGTAATCCTGTAATTAAAAAATATATGGTTGTAAATGCTCAACTAAATACTAGTCTTTATGCTAGTATCAACTATTCACATATTTTATCAGATTATATTAACAAAAATTGATTGCACATATTAAGAACCTGTACAGAAATCTTTTGAGCTGAAGCAAGCTGTAATCCTGAAGGAGTATATATCTTTTAAGATTTTAACATTGGTGCTCACTTCAGGGGTTAGTTGATATTTCAGACCAATTTATTATATTATGCTATTAAGAATAGCTTAAGAACAAACTAAAGAAGCTTAATAAAGAACTAGAAGCCATTAATAAGAATGCGCAATAATCAGTGTCACATGATGATCTCACTATATTAGAAAAATGTTTGACAAAAGCCAAGGAAAAATATTGACCAAGTTAAAAAAGCCAAGAAATAATCTTAATGAGAATGTCACTTTTCAAAAAGGAAGAAACAGAGTTTATCAAGAAAAATTTATTACTGAAAGCTGATCACAAAGTGGACTGAGAAAGCATATGCCAGATTTAAGGAGGTTTGGAACACACGTTGATGCGCTTAGAGGAACTAGAGAAACACAAACTAGGATTGCAGCCTGATAGAGGCTTATGAAGCTGATGATATATAATAAAATCTTATTCAAAAAGAGACAACAACCAAGAAATATGCACAAAAATGGCTATAATTTTGAAAATGACTCTCAAAGCTACTCCAATTATTAGTAGGGTTGCCAAGCAAGAATCCCCTGCTAGTGGAGCATCATATAAATCTCAGAATACGCTGAAATTGATCAAATTTCATTGAGAGGATGCACCTGCATTTTTTTAACTACTTGAAATGGGAATGTTAATATTTAATGACCAACAAAAGGCAGTAACCATAATGATTTTCCTGGACACCAATTGCCATAATCTGGTGTTACCTCATCTTAATGGAGACAACTGGATCTACAGCGTTGCTAAGGAACTATCATGCTTGAGTTTGGTAGTCCTGTGATAAAGGCATTTCATAAACAGGAGTTTATGGACATGATGTTAGAAGAGATGTGACCAGGTCTGCTTTTGCAGATAAATTTTACTAAAAAGCACAGATCCTGGCTAGGGGTGAAAGTACTATCAGATTTCAATGTGCGTATAGCAATGTAATCAACAATTTGGCCCTACAAAAATCTACATTGAGCCATGAGCTATGGTTTTGTCACTGACAATTATGTCTTCAACATTGCAGATGGTGAATTTTATGAAGATACTAAGCTTAGTATTTGAATCACTAACAGATTTGATGAGGATTTTGTCCAATATGATTAAAACTATGTAAGAATTAGAAGCGTCTTTCTATAGAGTAACGGAAAAATCAACAATAAAGAAAATTAGGCTTCAATATGGAAGAAACCTGATAGATCTAAGTGTACAAATAAATCAATAACACTATTGAAAGGTAGCCTAACTGGATTCTTACTAACCAAAGTTGAGGGGAAGAAGACAAAATGAATTGTGAATCTTATGATGCCTCAAGAGGAGGATGAAAATGCTCTAGATTTGGTAAAAGGTTTTGCAGTATAGATGCAGAACAATCTAGCACTGCAAATGGAACCTGTTACAATAGATATTTGCTCTTTTGAAGTAGATGTTACATAATTTTCTATGAAGGACCTAAGAGAAGATCCATTATGTCAGGGAACAATACCAAGTATAAATGCAATCATGAGATTAAAGTCAAAAACAAAGACAATCAATCCATAAATTGTGAAGGAATCGCTCAACCTTATATTAGCCTATTATTGAATAAGGAAAGAATTGACAAGGATGAAGATAATCAACTCAAGTCAGAAGTTAGAGAAGGCTAATGTTCTTAAACCAATTTGTGCAATTACAGGATTGTTTCCATACCTATTAGTGGAATTAATCAAAATGGTAAGGATGCCAAATAAGGCCAATATTCAATTTATAGAGAAAAAGATAAATACTTTTGGACAGAACTGGTGATTTGCAATAAATTTGCATTTTATGAGATGACTCAAGTGCCAGCACTTGAAAGATGAAATGAAATTAGGATTTGTCAAAAGCAGTGACAAGTCAGGAACAAAGGCTAATGGAAGGGACCATTTGAGATTATTGCCAAGTCAGTAAGAGATGCATATATGCTGAGAAGCATTTCAGATGGACGTATGGTAAAGTGGGTCAATACTATTTCCCTTAAGTATTGGATCAAAAAAATAGTTACAATATTTCTATGATTTCACTGAACCTACTGCAAGGGTTAAGTCCTGGTGCGTTGTTCAAGTCCCAAGATTGGATTGCTGAACCACAATAGTTGGTTAAATAATAAAATAGACCTCTGAATCTTAGTAGCTGGTTAAATTCAAAAATACCTCTGACCCAGAATATGGGAAAAAATGGACCACTGAGCTTACCAAAAGGTTAAGTCTCATTGCATAAGAAAAATATAAAAAATGAAAAATAAAATTTTATATTTTAATAATTTTTATTTTTCTGCAATCAATAGCATTAGCGGTGTTCCCACATATCATTTTAAAGTAATGAGGAGGGGAATGAATTACAATAGAAGAAGGCTAGTGAGATTGGTAGGGCCAACTTGGGTGAAACTGGGTCTGCCATGAGTAGTCCTCAGGCGCTGGAATTAACTAGAATATTGGCAGGATCAAACGTATAAAACTAAATCTGTTGTAAAGAGACCCTAGGAAATGAAGCTCAGCTTAGGGGAATACAGAGACCAAGGTTTTTGGGAAGCCACCCTAGAATATCATTTAACAATGAAGGGTCACATAAGTTTAACTTAGGGTAAAACAGGTTTTCTAGGACATTTATCAGTATAAATAACTGAAATAGTCTTTCACAACATGAAGCCGTGGGAACCACAGTCTAAGGAGACAGCAGCAAAGAGGAAACAAAGAGGAGGAGCTGCGTTGCTAAGCATGGTATGAGATGCGTTGAGTGCAGGGAAGATTGCACTCCACTGAAGTTGTATTCAAGTATGATGGCCAAATTATGTCAACAGTCCAAGGCGCCATCTATACCAAAATTTCTGCCTTCAACTGGATAATCTGGTCAAGAGGGGGTAGATGTTAGGATTTTGAACATGACCATATTATTTACCCAATCCAATTATAATAAATCTGCTTATCTGCTCTGTAACAAATACTGCAGTAGATGTGAGATTATCATTCCATATGATAACTATTGTTCAGCAATTTATCTTTAACAATTATTAAGTAATCTGCCAGGATTATAATCCACTGGATTACTAATGTTTTGTCAGGAGATCTCTGACAATAAACAAGTAATAAAGCTGTTATCTTTAGTATTGATAATTTTATTACCTATGGGAGTCAAACTGGGTTTGTAAACTATCAGCTAAGGGTATTGAAAAGTTGCTGAGCGTTGACAACGCTTTTGGTGTCAGCAGCTAGCAGTTTAACCTTTTAGGCAACATTACCTGCTTTTATAGTTATAGGATCCCATTGCCTAAGCAGGTTGCTAGCTTAATGGTGTTACTCCGCTGGTGTTTGATGAGGGCGTTGAGACATGAGTCCTCTAAATCCAATCCTTAATGGATTGTTATTTAATTAGCAGTGGATCAAACTAGGTGGATAAGTGAGCGATAGCCTCATTTATTGTTGAAGTGATTTATGAAGGGTTAACCTAGCAGCAATAGCTGCTGTTTCCAAGTGGAGCACTAACAGAAGAGTTGGCCACTGAATACCCTTATATAATTCTTGTTAATTTTAATAAAGCAGAATCTTGTAGATATTCAAATATTTAGTCCATTATATATTTGTTTTATTTTTTACTATTAAGATTAAAGTTAAGGGTCAAATACCTGTGGATAGATATTACTATCTAATTTTTCATAGCTCCTGAATCAATAAAGGAATAGAAAGAAGTTTCAACAAAAAAGCAATTGAACTATATTTGCTAGATAAGTCCTAGGAGAGGACATCAAATTTTTAGTTTTAGTAGTCAAGTCTCAAAAGTAGTTTTCTTAAGAACCACTGAACCTAATGCCAGTATTTAGGTTCTGTTGCCATCCAGATGTTAACTCCAAAAGAGAAGGAGTTGTAGGGTTAGGATTCCCTTGTTGTCTGGAGAGTTTTTATTATGTTCATCAAGTTAAAGTAAGTTTGTTAGTATCAGTTCCAAGGAAAACACTGAGAAGGAGAATTATTTTTGGTTGAAAAAGCTAAAAAGGTTACTATTCTTCATCCAAATCATAATCACCCACATATTTTATCAGATTTTATCAATAAGTATTTATTGCACATATCATTAATCTTAGCAGAAAGATAGTGAGCTAAAGCGAGCTATAATTCTGAAAGAGTAAATATTTTCCAATATTTTAACAATAGGTGATCCCATATCCAAGATAGCTATAATTCAGACCTTCTGAATTACCTCTTCCTCTTTGTAATGATACCTTCAAACTTCAGTGGTAGAATTGCACCTCTTTAGATATAACGTTGCATAAAGATTTTGGGCAGTATTAG
>JAKSZP010000332.1:0-102962 GCA_022478985.1 Massospora cicadina | reverse complement strand
GATGTCACATTGTAGCCTATAAGCTGCGCCTGCACTTGAGCCACTCAGACTAACAGCTCCACTGTTGCTCTCATGACTGGTGAGTTGATTATCCTAACTACTTAATCTACTTAAACTCTATTACTGATTTTTGTTGAGATTCAGGTGAGCAATTTGGTGAATTATTAAATAATTTTTGCTAATTCTCACCCACTCACCCAAATAAATTAAACTTACTAGACTTGATTAGCTTCAGGTGAGCAAATTGTTAAATTATTAGATAATATTCGCCAATTCTCACCAACTTACCCAAATAGATTGAACCTATCATACTCAATAATTTCAGACTTGATCTTATTTGCCAACTCTCACCCACTCATCCAAATAAAATTAAACTTATCTGACTTGATTAGCTTCAGGTGAGCAATTTGGTGAATTATTCAATGATATTTGTCAATCTTTACCCACACTCCCAAATAGATTGAACCCATCAGGCTCGATAATTTCAGATTTGATAAGATTTGCCAATTCTCACCCACTCACCCAAGTAGATTGACCCTATCAGACTTGAAGGTTTCAGAGGTCAGTCAGTCAGTGAGTGAGTGAGTGAATGTGTTTTATTAAATAGATATTCGCCAATTCTCACAACTCACCCAAATAGATGAACCTATCATACTCAATAATTTCAGATTTGATCTTATTTTCCAATTCTCACCCACTCACCCAAATAGATTAAACTTGTCTGACTCAAGTAGCTTCAGGTGAGCAATTTGGTGAATTATTTAATGATATTTGTCAATCTTCACCCACTCGCCCAAATAGATTGAACCCATCAGGCTCAATAATTTCAGATTCAACAAGATTAGCCAATTCTCACCCGCTTACCCAAATAGATTGACCCTATTAGACTTGAAGGTTTCAGATGTCAGTCAGTCAGTGAGTGAGTGAGTGAATGTGTTTTATTAAGTAGATAAATTTATGCACAGCTTACCCAAATAGATTGACCCTATTAGACTTGAAGGTTTCAGATGTCAGTCAGTGAGTGAGTGAGTGAATGTGTTTTATTAAGTAGATAAATTTATGCACAGCTTACTGGCAAATCATGCCAAGGATGAGTCAACCTAATATTTGGTTATTTGGATGAGCAGAATGGGAGAGAATGATTACCATGGACAACTGATAATTAGTTGAAGTTCCATCTTGGATGGCCAAGGGGTTTTCATAGGCGCAGTAGCCTAGAGTATAAGCAGTATTCCTTCCCTCAAATTAAAAATCTTCATTTCACTCACCTTTTTTCTTTTAAGTTAGCAAAAACCACTAAAGTGGGTAGGGATGGGACTGGAGATCCCCAAAGTAGGCGTGGGGTGACGCACCTGGAGTGGCCAACGTTGCCAGTTCCCATAACTCAGCCCTACAAAAAAATGACAGGAATCTGGCCAACCAGCCACCCACAGCAATGTGCTGATGGCCATCAGCCATGAGGATAGTGTAGCATGGGAGTTCCATAGCCGCCCATGATGGGGGATGGACTTGCCAGGGCACACCCAAGAGGGGCTGGTGATTGGTCATGAGGGAGAAGGAGCAAGGGGTCAGGTCACCCTGGAAGGGGGCTGAGGACTACCAGTGCTCTCCCAAGAAGGACCATGGGGCTAAGGCAAAGTCGTTGGTCTTCTGAGTTGGTGGGTTGGATGTGGATTTGCAGGGAATGGTATGCCTATGAAGGCAAAACAGAAAGGGTCAGCTAGACTTCATACTGGTTGGCCTGGCACACTAGCGGAGCCCACTATTTTTAAAAAGCAATTTCCAACGCTCCCCAATCTGCCAATACTAGTTTGCCAACCTACCACTGGTTTGGCACAATCTGGCCAACCAAAAATCGCGCAATCCCTCACATGGGATGGACAATTTTTATATAACACATTCTGTTGATCCACATCTGAGGTAATGCAATCTGTAAAAGGAGCAATCCCCCATTTTGCTGACTTTCCTGAGTCATTTTTGGATGCCAATCGCCCATTTTTGTGATCTGGCAGAAAAATTTAGGTGTAAGATTATCTAGAGAAAAGTTTCTTGGGACAATCTGCCTCATTCATATAAATAAATTGGTCCACCATCCAAACGACTTTTCTGATCCTACTCAGAAGCCCAAAAACACCTCAACATCCATATGTCACTGCCCAAGCTTATAACGTACTTTAATTGAACCAATTTGATTGAATTTTTGAACTCAATCACCATTTTTGCAGGTAAAAAAGTTTTAGTGAACCTATGGATTATCACATATATAAAACAAATCCCAAAAAACATGGGATTAATACCAAAGGTCAACAACTGCCAACTCAGGTGGACTAGTCATCCTTCATGCCTCTCCCACCCTTGGAGTTGCCCCAGAAAGACCTGCGTTTTACCTTCATTGCAGCTATCTGGTTTGCTATGAGGGCCTTTTGTATGTTGCTTAACTTTTATTTTCCTCTCAGAAAGCAATGGGATTCCTTTTCCAAGTCACTAGAATGCTTTACCACTGGCATTCTGGGCACTCAACTGGGTTATCACTAACTCAGGTTGGAATCCAATTCTTACTTTAATCAGCAGACTCCATGACACATTCTTAAGGTAAAATCCTTACAAGTACTGAGCCTAAAGTTTAGGCATGGGGTGCTACATATGGAGAATGGTACGTATTTAGTCACCAAAGACAAAAGTATAGACATTTAGTGCAACAAAGAACATCATGAGAAATTTGGTAATGTCTTCAAATACTTTTTAATGAACAAAATCACATATATGAAGATTTTTGTGCAAATACCATTATCAAAGGGGTTTGTAGATTATAAAGCAAATTGGGACAAGCTTTAATTAGCAGGGTTTTAAGAAATTTTATTGTAAAGGAAGTAGAGAAAAAACTAATGGTTGTTTTAGGGAAAGGTTAATCCTCTTTCCTATGGCTTTAAGTTAAATTGGAGGCCTTAAAATAGGTTCTGGACCTAGTTATTTTTGTAAATTTGACTAGCATGTGGAATTTTTGAAACTTTACTAGTAAGTCTTCTAGAAGTCCAGGGAAATACAGATCCTCATTAGATGAAATTTTTCAGAGGAGCTAGATCACTAGTTGAGATTTAGAACAAGAATATATAGAAGGATACATATAGGGACTTTTTAAGATTCTTGGATCCTGCTACTGAGCTAAAAGTGGTCTTTCACCCTTTCAGAAATAATAGAGGCACTAGCTCTGGAGCCTTTCCTCTCACTCAGATTGCTAATGTGGAACTCTATATATTAAGGTAGCTGCTGTTCCTCCTTGTTTGTCCTGCCAAACCTCATAAACTAACCCAAATCTAAACCCATTTTTGTTATAAAATCTGCAGTGAATTATGGGCAAGAATTCAGACATTTTTGTCAAGATTCAAAAAGTCTTAATCAAACCCAGTGCAACAGGTTAAATTTTCCACTCAAACATGTATTTCAATCTTGAGCCATTTTAATGAATATTTGACACCTGAGGCACTTTAGGGGAAAATAATCTATTAATTTATTTGCAAAAATAAGATGGTCAAATGAGAAGGTCAGAAATGGAGATTGATTCTGACGTTAAATTATAAACTTATCAGAATTACTTCAGACATTTGAAATTTATTAAAACTGTTTAAAGAATAGAGTGGATTTTTGGCTTTTATTGTTAATATGGAAGGTCAATCAATACAATGGATCCAAACATCGTCAAATGGGAATTCAGCATGAACTCTGGTAATCAAGGTATTTAAGAATATTACTATTTTATAATATCAAGATTAGTCCAAGTCCCCTTTTCCCCTCCCTGTCCAACCATAAAACACGCACTCTGCTAATGGTAGGGTATTGGGATATTTTTCTACTGCATACAATAAACTCTTATCAAAAATGTTCTAAATTAAAATTTTATTTTTAATTTGATTTATTCTAAAATGTTAAAGATGAGACTATTGGAAAAATACAGCTTTATAGTCCAATTGGAAGAGAGATTAGTGGATAAATTGATGACCATTCTAGTTTCTAAGAAGATTGGTATATAAAGCAACAAAAATCCCATATCTAGAATCACATTGCACAAACCTCAAACCCTCTTTCTAATCCATATGGATCAACTTCCACTTTTAGGGCACCGTTTTGTAGTCTGTGCTGTTGTTGTGGGTACATAGCCATCCTCATTTCTAGCCAAGTTTTCTTATGTTAAGTCCCTATCCTAAAAGGTCTCAGGTTCAAATTGATGGATCATAGGGATCAATTTATAATTCAAAGTTCAGTTAGAAGTTAAGATGAGCCATAAAGGTTGACAAAATTTATAGCTCACCAAAGCTGGTAGACTGAGGTTGGCATGTTGCTTAGCTAAATTTAAAAATTAGGGCCACTAAGTCCACTATCAGCTCAGAAATGGGACAGCCTCCTTGGGAGGGATATATCATTAGGTGATGTGGGGTTTCAGCATGTGATCAAGAGGGGTCTTTGTGAAGGAAGAGGCTCTATGGGATGCCCCTGAAAGACAACCACTTCTTTGCAGATATATTTGTTCTTGACAACTACTCATATCATAAAAGTGTAAAGGATAGGTTGAGCGGGATAAGTGTTGCTAGTCAGATAAGCTAGTACCTGCACTCATCCACAGTGTGGGCTAAGTCTCTATTTTGGGCGGGGTTTAGAAGTAGTGAGGTGAGACACCATTTCTCCTAAAGGAAGGTTTAACAGTCAAGCTTAGGTGGGACCAAAGAGCTTGCAATCTACATTGATGACTATAATTTTTATATGATTTATCCTCTTTAAAAATATAAAAAATATAGGATAATGTAGAGATATGCTAGATCTCTTAAAGTAGAAAAATCTAAAGCAAAGTTAACGTATGACTAAGAAAAAAATTAATGACATTTCTTGAACTAAAAAATTTTCTATAAAAGTCAAATACTCTTTTATCTCTTTTCAAGAGAAGCCTTAGCTAAGGAATGAGCATGTTATAGTCAAGGATGAAGCTGAAGATTAAAATTTGATTACCTTATAAGTGCATTATCAAAACGAAAATTAGGCTAAAATTAATGCAAAGTTGATTGATATCCTTGGGTAATATAAAATTGGTTTTAAAACTTTTTTACTTTATAGGGAGGGAATGTTGAACATTCTTACAACTTTGTCTTAAATGAGTTTAATCGAGGTTTTTAGCCTTAGATAGCTTAATATCAGCTCCTAAATTTTTTATTTTATTTAACTGAGGCAATCCGACCAGGGGATGGACAATACCATAACAGAAACTCCAAAACTAAACCAACCAAAAACATGAACTGACTGCCCTAAATGAGCAGCGAGAAACACAAAGGTAACAAAAACACATACCAGGTGGCACAATGGTGAGCCGCTTATCCCACCATTGCAGAGGGGAAGGGGGATCAGGAGGATTGAAATCATCATCCTTGGGATTAGCATTGAAAAGGAGGATCAATTCTGATAGTAAGGGTTGGGGCATCCTCAGGATGAGGGTCAAGGTGAGGTAGATAGCAGTTTAGTTTGATGATTTGGGCCTGGATAAAGGACTCTATGAGTTTGGAAACTTGTGTTTGCCTTGGATGTGGGCGTTTGGAATTTGGGCTAATTTTGCAATGTTTGCTCTGGTGACATGTGTGGATGAAGAAAATTCTGCCAGAGTAATGTCACTTTTGACAGTGGTAGTGGCAGTTAAAAAGGTGTATGATTTCTATTTTGCAGTAGGAGAGAAATTGGAGGGGAACAAGGAGGGGTGCAGCTCTTTTTTAAATTCATTGATGGACTTTGCCATGGCTTTGTGAAGATGGCAATTATTGTGTGAGGCCACCGCAGCCTCGGCAAGCTGGTGGTCACTTTGGTATGAGATAGCATCAGGTTTGGGGACATATTGTTTGGGCAGGAATGGGGTATCAAAGTATGAATTCATAAAAAGTTCTAAATCGAATGGTTTAGTTGGAGGTGGGATAATTTCACCAGATTTGGTCACTTCATCCAATAAGTCCCATGGATTTTGGTTGACTTGGATTGATTCAGTGATAGATGGCTGTGGTTAGGTAAGTTTTGAGATGGAGAATTTTTTGGATTGAACATTGGTCTAAGCCTGAACCTGATTGGTTGAAATGGGTGTGAATTGTCCAGCTTGTGTTTGAGGTGTTTGATTTTGCTTCTGATTTGAGAGCATGGCTTGGGGGGATGGGGCAGCCAAAATCCTCACTCAAACGCTGTTGGTGTGGCCACATGGGTGGAGTTGGCCATGTTTGCAGGGTTTAAATTATATTGACATGTTTTTTAATAAGGTCCAAATAATGGCAGAGGGGGCAAATTGTGCAACCGTTGTCAGTGCAGGCCCAAAAGAAATGATCAGGTGCAGATGGGATATAGGCATGCGGTGGGATGTGCTGGGCCATGTTTAGCTGGTGGGGGGTAATGGTGGCCATTGCCCAAGGTGCTTCTAGTCTCTCAGCACCACTTGGGACAATAAATTGGAGGATGGGTCTGTGCTATAGATAGACAGCCCAGACATCAACTCCTCATAGTGTGTTTGAGGGGGAAGGTATGAGGGGAGGTTTGCAAGGTTACCACAAGTGTGGTATCATTAGTGAGACGTGGTCAAAGGGTGGTAATGGGTGTGTTTTTGTAAAAAAAGGGCGTTGCTGCTGCAGCATCCACATCCTCTTCTAAGGTAATCCAATATCAAAGTAGTCTTTGTAAGGGTGGAAGTCAATTAAACCCGCTGGTGCAAAGATGGCCATTGCCAGCTCAATAATTGCTTTGTTGGAATATGGGAAGAGACGTCCATGCTTGACTTGGAGGCAAAAGTGGATAGTGGATTGAGGTAGGGCTAGGGGTTGAGGGTGAGTTGGGTGAGCTCATGCAAGGTGCAGTGCTAGGTCCCTTAGAGAGACATAGCAGCCAGATGAATTTGGCAGACTGAATGATCCAGTCCTCACACGTTTGCCTGCTGGGCAGTAAATGCTAGTGGGTGGAGCTTCGCTGCCCCATACTTGGGCAGCAGATCGTGGATTCAAAGACATAAATTTGGAAATTAGTGTGGTGAGGCAGTGGTGATTAAATTGACATTTTTAAAAGATTGCCTGAAATTGATGTCAAGCAGAAAGAAAACCTTAGCACCTAAATTTTTAACTACTAAAAATAAACTGAATTATTTTTCTATACTGGACTGGACAATCCACCACTAATGTTGTGCTTGTGAATTAAATGTTTCAATATAAGTTGTATTGATTTGCTAGTACACTGAATTAGATAATAGAAACATAAACAAAAAAATACTCTAAGTTCTTATATTGAAAAAGCTTTTGACCTCTGTAAAGTGATAGCTGACATGGGTGCTTTAATAAGAGTTGGATTTCCTACTTTTTTAGCCTACCTCTCTCATGATAACTTGTACATTAGAAATTTTTAGAATTGTTATCTTTCAATCTTTTTTTTTAGTACTAGATGGTCCCACTTTATCTTTCAATCTTCTCTTTCTAAATCCTAAATTGATTATATAATATTGTAAGCAATTTCTATAAGCAACCACCTTTCTCATACACTTGCTCATACATATCTATTGCTTTTACATTTTTGGTACAAATTTGGTTTGTGAGCTAAATATTTTCATATGGTGGGCTCTTGAAGGTCTCTGATGCTTTATACTTGACTTATCTATTATGCATCTTTGACTGAATCAAACCCTAGTGGATGACTGACCAGGTATATGCAATTAAGATATAATGGGCAAAAATGAGGGAGCTGGCATGATCAACCTCATGAAACTTGGGGTCCAGTATCATTCTAGTTCAGATCTTTCAGGCTGCTACATCTAGATGGGGTGAGACTAAAAGTTAAATTTTCAAGGATATGATTTGTTAAACTAAAAAAGGTTATGATAAGGTTATGCTGGATTTATATTCTTTAAGCAGATGTACTTTCCAAGCGGTGATGCATAGATAAACCTTCAATGACTTAGCATAAATTTAGTCTGCTCTATCTCTAAATGCTGACAACCCCTATATTGATAGCTCAAAGAATCTGAGGACCTGGAACAACACAATTGGAAAGTCAAAAATGTACAAAGTGGGTTTAACCCATATAGTAAGATCTTTCTTCTTTGATACTAGAATCTGGGCAAGGAGAATTTCTGGTTTTTTAATTTTACATATCCTTTAGCCAGTAAAATCCTCTAGGCTTATATTCCAACCATATTTTCTAATAGAACAAACTTGCACACCATCATGTTGGATAATTGCTTCTGCCAAATAGGCTATCTGCCCTCTGTATTAACTATTAGATAATTATAAATAACTACAAACTATAGCCTTCAATTTATATCTTACAGGTAGGCTATGTATAATCTTTTGCAACTTTTCCCAGAATATGGATAGAAATCTAATTGATAAATTAGGTTCACTGTGCCACCTTTTTGTTTAAGTTACAATATGACCACAATTGTCAAGGGACAGAGTGCACATCATTGTCCTACATGGTGGGCATACAGGTCCCAAGCAGCTGCCCATGTAACCAAGCAACTCATCCAGGAAGCTCTTGTGCAATTAAGTGACAAGGGGAAAACTAACTTTATGGGTACATGGAGAGGAATAAAAGTTGTTCAATAATGCAATTGTCACCTAAGAGATGGCAAAGTTGGGAAAATATAGATAGGGAAGCAACTTTAAAAAATAAATTAAGAAATAAATCAAAGTATAAGCTAGCACCCTCACAGGTAAGAGCACTGATCTGATTAAAAACTGGTTTTTGAAAAGCAGGGCTACTATTATGCTTTTGATAACCATTAGCCAGACCTTCAGAGTTGCAGAAAGTTTCTAAGTCATGTGCTACAGGAGAAAAGGGCAAAGTTTAAAGCAGTTGAATAAGTACTAGTTGATAGGGACGTTAAGATGCAGCATAGTGGCTGCAACTTAACTTTAGCCCAAATATCTTAATATTTTAAGTCTTTATGCGTTCTCCTTCAGGAATCCAGCACTTGAGGCTGATGAGAGATTTTCTTGGATTTTGATTTAGGAAGTTGAGATGATGGCCAAAATAAAAAGGAACTAGATTTTAGAGACTGGCGCTCTGATAATGTTGGAAAAACCTTTTAGTAATAAAAACCTGTAATTAGCTTTTAAAGGATTGGTAAACCTTTTGAGATCAATAGGCAACTTAAGACCAGCTCTACAGGATTACTCTTTATTCCTTGGCAGTTCATCTAAAGAATCTCTCTATATGTGAGCCTAAACCTGTGGGCTTACCAGATTTAAGCAATGTGGGGTAGACAAAATCTTGGAATTTGAATACAATAATCTGGTTCATTTCATAGGAAATTGAGGAGTAGAATCACTTGGCAAGTTGCTTTCCACGGTAAGCCTTACAACTCCCTTTAACTTTCAACCATTTAAGCTAGAATATGAACAATTGACCATGGGTCAAAGGCTGGTAAGGAAGAATGTAAAGTTTCCCTTTAGAAATATTATACAAATGCCCTAAAAGGTCACAATTATGGGTTTATTTAAGCATGAATTTCATAAATGATTATTTGTAGGTTTCAACTGCATCTGGACAATTAACCGTGAACTATGGCACCAGTTTGAGCTTAGAATTGGTAGTATAAGGATGCCAATTATCTGCTGGTTTGATGCTTGGCACTCTTAAGTACAAATTATGTGGCTTGGATCTTGCAACAGCCTTTCATCCCTTGGCCACTTAGATAAGAGTTGCAGAAGCACTCTATAGAATGAAAAGTTTAACATGTCTAAGTAGAGTAACATATATGGCTTTTAACATATACTGATCAAAGATACTATTGCTAAGCTCTATCAGCACAACTCTTTTTAAAAACACCCAATAAATTTAGTAAGCTGCATATACAACCTGTTATTCAAATAGTTGAGAGTATCCTGTTAAGCTTCAACAGTCTCAAACTCACATCTCCAAACCATCCCAGCATTAAACCCTGTAACTAAACTTTACAAGATAATAGATAAGTTATTAAAATAAATAGCTGGATCCAGCGAGGATTTGACTGATAGTCAGAAAGCATTTTTAGGCAGGTGGATAGATATAGGACTTAGAGGAGGTGGAATGACAAGTTCCCCTCCTTCATGGCAGTCATAAAGTGCCCCCTCAGTACCTTTTCACATAAATAATCTGTAAGCTTGAGGCGGTTGAAAAATCTGTTAATAAAGACAGGTAACTACCTGGGTACATGGGCGGCTTGCAGTGATTCTGGACAATGGTCAAGTTGGGGGTCAGCGCATGGAAGCCTGAGGTTTAGTGGGAAGATAAATTTACCATCAATGGGAAGCTTTTGGCTGCCGATGATGAACTGGAGCAAGTTCTGGCGCAAATATATGGCTCAAGGCTGCTGGTGACAATTAAAAACTGACAAATGGCCAAACTAGAGGGCTAAACTTAATGTGTAAATTGCGCACCTCTCCTTGGTGTACCTGTTCTCAGCCTTTATGGCGTTAAAGATGACTAAAGATTAGGTTTGCGCTATCAAAATTACCTTCAGCTGACCAATCTCCTCCCCATTGCCAATGATAGAGGCCAGCTCATGTGGGCTAAAGATGACCAGCTTAAAAAAACGGAAAATCCACATTACAGCCTTCCTGAAATGCCGTAATGGTATAACGCACACTGGTGCCAGTTGGAAAGTCAAGGTTGGCCTAGGTAGGGTTTATGTACAACGCTTAGCTTACATCAATGAAGGCGTCAATATTTTCTTGGTGACTGGAGTGCTGCTGGCTTTGGCCTACATGCACATTAACTTGACAAAGAAGTCATTTAGAATTAAATCCAGCTTTTGTTCTGTAAAGTATGAATGAGAGTCCAAACGATTCAGTGGTCCCAGTGGAAGCACTTTAAGAGATGCTAGCCAGAGAGTCAGCAAAGGTAGGATCAAATGACTAGAGATGAGGCCTCAATCATTTGGGAGGTTACCCCTAATAAATCTCAAGGCTGAAAGATGTTCCAGCTTTTCAGCCCCGCCTACCAACATTTCAAGGAAGGCCTCACTGAGCGGTAGATCCATGACATGAGAGTCAAACAGCAACTTTACCGTGATCCAACCCAGCGTCCTAAAGTACTGCCACACGGTCCTAGGGCTAAGCTGCAGTCAACAACAAAGCTTATTGATCGTGGGGCAACTCATGAATGGATAGGACATGGGAATTTGGGAACATCCCACACTGGAGGCTGATAAACTCAGTATTAGAAGGGCAAGCCTTCCTCCAAAGGCCAAGTGACCTCTTGCAAAACTCCCAAAACATGCATAAGAAATATTTAAGGGTTGGGCCCTGGTAATTAGCAAGCTACATCATTGCATAATAGCCCAGTGCCCATCTTGGCATGAAACTGGATCTTAAGTATAGCCCAGTTTTGGCAACTGGAAGCAAGCCTTATGGCAGACTCATTAATGCATTTCTGCGAAACAAGCACCTGTGCAAATTAGTACAGCCAATGCAAGCTGCACTTACTTTCTGCTCAGTCACCCTCAAAAAGGAGTCCTCATCTTCATGCTGCACCTCAGTGAGCAAGTGCTTCTAAAAGGACGTTCATTGTAGCCCAGAGACCAAATTTACCTTGAGGAGGCAATAAGAGCCAAATGCGGTGGCCTGGAAATATCCCAGGTGCATCGCAAATGGAAACAAAATGGAAAGTTGGTAATGAGCTGCTCACACCACGCTGGGAGGCACTCGCCAACCACCAGAGCAGCCTCATGAAGCTGGCAATCCAGCTTTCCAGCCAGACTATCATTGATAAAAAGCTCCAGTAAAAGTCTAGGTAAACTCCTTTTCAGGATTCTCCCTTTATTGGGGAAGTTCCAACTAAAGGTCATGACCTGCTTATGCATGGATGCTGGATTGGGCTCCCCATTAACTTGGGTTGAGCCTGATCCAAAGTATCGGGGATCAGCCCTGATAATTAATTATAACTAATATTTGACACCGGCAACTTAAGCTAAGTATGTCAAAACTATCAGGTTGTGGAAGAATCCCATCTTAACACTCGAACCCAATCAAGTAACCCTTTTGTGATCACTGGCAAATTAGCCAATGATGGTCTCAGTCCCATGTATTAATAATATCTACTTAATAAACATATTCACTGAATGACTGATGTACTGACTAACTGATGTAATGACTAACTAACTGTTTGACATAATGACTAACTGACTGACTTTGAAACATTTGAGTCTGATAGGTTCAATCAATTTAGGTGAGTGGGTGAAATCTGGCGAATATTATCAAATTTTAAACTATTTAATCTGATAAGTTCAATCAATTTGGGCAAGTGGGTGGGATTTGCAAAAATTAGCTAATAATTCACCAAATTGCTCATCTGAAACTAATTGAGTCTGATTGGTTTAATCTATTTGGATGAGTAGGTGAGATTTGGTGAATATTATCTTATAATTTGCCAAATTGCTCACCTGTTACTAATTGAGTCTGATAGGTTCAATCTATTTGGGTGAGTGGGTGAGAATTGGTTAGTATTTTCAAATAATTCACCAAATTGCTCACCCAAAACTAAACAAAAATCAGTCATAGTTTTAAATAATTTAAGTAAAGTTGGATAATCAGCTCACCATCCATGAGGGCAACAGAAAAGCTGCTAGTCTGAGTGGCTTGAGAGTAGCACTGGCACAGCCTATAGGCTATCAGTATGAGCTTATAATAAACCCAAGCAACACCAGGTCTCCACCATTTAATATCAACCTTAAATTAATCATTTGAAATTCTTTGGGAATAAATAAACCCAAGAAATGCTGGGTAACTCCACTATTCTATTTATATTTTATCTCAGTTGGCAATTGACTCCAAAATTACCCTAACTGGATCCCACCTTTCCTAATTCCAATTCTAGCCTTGAGGTCCTATAAATACCTCGAGTGTAAGGAGAGTGTCTATAACTCTCCTGTTCCCGTGTGGCAATGCGCGGTGCACCAGGACAACGCCAGGGAACTAGCCGCTAGTGCCAGAGTGATTAGAGCCCAGAAGAGGGTGCTGGAGCAATAACCGCTTAGGCATAAAATTGCGAATTTTATAAGAAAAACCCTAGTAAAAATGACACAGTGCACATATCAACAGAGGATAAGCGCCCCAGGTTGGAGGGAACCTGGGCGAACAAACGGTGCACAAGGGGAGATCTACAAGGTACTTGCAATAGCAAGGGTAATGGAATGTGAGACCTCCTCAAAGAGGTTTGTGCACAGGAGTGTTCAGAATATCATATAAAATTTAAAATAGCGTAAAACGGGGAAAAAGTTTATTGAGGAAGTCAGCCAACAAGGAATGTTGGTTGGGGAAATTGTATTTAAGCTCAGATGGGGAAATTGGGGTTATGCCACAGTGGTCCCAAGCAGCGACTCACCAATAGGGCAATACTTCCATCCAAGTTAGTGGAATAGGCCAAAACCAACTTCACTCAATTGATCAACTGAAGTTGGATTTGACCCAAGTGCATTATTTTGTAGATGGAATGGGTTTCAAATCCCCATTCCTTGACTAACCAAACCAAACTATCCACCTTTATTTGGTAGATAGTTTGCTTTACCGCTTGGCCCAACGTCAGGGGCTAGGCACTCAGCACCCCACTAGGAAAAACCTGAGCATATTTTGCCCTTACCCAACGCTGGTCTAGGGTGTGCTTCAGGTCTGGGAGGCCCTGTAGCTTCACCTTTTGGGCCTTTCAGGCGCCCAGCCTTATCTTTGGGGTTGATCCCCAATATTATGTCATGTGTATATGACATCAAGGCTTTATTCAATAAACAGCCATTTCTCACAATCTCTTTTCCTTTTTTAGCTTAATTAAGGCCTTTAAGGCCTATTAACTCGCTGGAGGCTTTGGGGCCCTGAATTAATGGATGCAGGTTGGAGTTGCTCCCCCATGGACCAACACTCCTCCAGCAGTCCTTGGTAACCCACTGGTTGGCCATCACATAGACAACTTGCAGCACCCACAAAATGTCTTCAGACTCCTTTCCCTCATCAACTGGGTTGACATTGCTAATCCCACGCTTTGAAGGCTTGGGCTTGATTCTACAGTAGGTGATTCTAATGGAACTGGCATTGGCTTCTAATGAATCCAGCGGAAGGCCAGCACTCAAGAGTGCCTTTAACATGGTACCAGTGCCATCCAAGTGATGATCCTTGATGTAGAATTCAACTTCAGGGCCAGTTTTCAGTACAGGGACCACTTTACATATATGCTGAGCAACTTGGGAGAAAGAATCTATAAGCTGCATCTTTATGGCTATGGGCCACACCTAAAGACCTTTCCCTACCCGCTCAGCTTGGCTAATCAAAGCTTGGCTTACCTGCTGTGAACCTCAGCTTGCATGACTGGTGCAACCTCAACACAGTAAGCTTTTCTAATGCAACCCTTAGTCTGTGGCTTTGAAAGGCCTACCTTAAGAAAAGAGGAGCAGTGGATAAGACTCATTCTATTTAATCCCCTTGGGTACATTTGATGACTTCATTGTGTTATGCACTTACTTTGAAAAATATGATACTCTCAAAAAAATATTAATATTTTCTTTTTGTGATTCCTTGAATATTTTTTGTCATATTGTTTCTTTTATAAATTTATATTTGATTTACAATACTAATACTAATTATTAGTACATTGTATCACTCAAATAAATGAATTCTCACACAAAATCTATTGCCTTTATATACTGTTCCACACATCAGCAAAATTAAATCTGTTCCAAATGCAAAAATATATTCAAATAAATCTGTACTCAAGGGGTAAGTCAGGCGTTGAGGTGCTGAACAAGGTTTCAACAAGTGTGAAGACCAGAATCAGCAAGGAAGTGGTCAAAAAATAACCTTTGGCATCCAACCTGAGGGAACTTCAGGTTGACTAGACAAATTTGTAAATAATTCACAATAAGATGCCTACCTGAGCCAAGATAGAAGTTGAGACAGGTACTAAAGTTGGAGGAAGCCAACTCATAGGTGATTAAATCATCCACTTCTAGCTTATCCCTAAGCATCTGTAGGCCAGTTATAATGTCAGATGGGAACTTCAAGGCATACCTACCCTGATACTTCTCAATTGAAGGTTGGTCACCCATTGAGCATTTCCAAGAAAAGATGGTATCTAGCTGCTCTAATATCTCAGAAGCACCTTTCTCCAGCTGCAACTCATGGTGCACCATGTGCCTTGAGATATTTGATTTTAGTGATTGGATTTTTGTGCACTTAGGTTCTAAATCACTAAGGGTATAATGCTCTGAGCCAGATTTGGCTTCAGACTCTATAAGTCTAAACCAAACTGGAAGAATAAGCTTTGATCAGTATAAATTTATGAAAACAACAGTAGATGTTGAGGTAGGCCTACCCCAAATAAAATTAAAAGTAGATCTAGAAGCCAGATTACTAATCACACCCATTTAACCTTTTATATAGAAAATAAAACTACAAAATAAACCTTTTTTTATCAGGAATTTGTACAAAAAGTTGAAACTAAGTAACAACCTAGGTGTGCTTTATTTATCCAATGTGACAGTTGAGGTCTATCCTCAGCATCACATTGCCCTGATCTTTGGTAAGACAGGGCAGGCTGTGTCTGTATATATGGAGGAGGAGGGGGCATTGGTTCTGGCAAGGAAACCTTAGGGGCCAGAGCTTGGAGTAGGCCAAGGAGCAAGATGGGTGTCCAAGTCGGGACAAAATAGAAAATGAGTAAAATGGGTAGTTTCGAGATTCGATTTGGATTTGAATTGAGAATGGAATGAAATGGGTGCTTGGGAGTTTTGCAGTTCAATTGGGATTCAAAATGGAACTGGCGCAGAACCGTTGAGGATTGGAACTGGCATGGAATCATTGAGTAAAGATTCTGTGATCCTGCTGTAAAGTTTACACCAAACATCATTCAAGCTGGCACCATAAGCTTATATTATATTTTATTTTAGCTTTTAACATGTGTATATAGGAAGGAACTGGGAGCTGGAGGCTCCTCAGTTCTGTTTTCTATCAACTTGGCTAAATATTAAATAAAAGAACCTAAAATTCATATATTTATAATTTGGGCTTATTTAAAAGATATTGCCTAACTGCAGCCATGTTTGGCTTAAATCAACAAGAATTGGACTTTGAGAGTGAGCTTGGGAGGGCTATTGCCTCCCTCTATACCTTGTCTTGGAGTCAAGGCATGTTGCTAGGGTTAAGTATACTTGCAACTGTCTTCCAGGGGGTGCTTATCCAATCTTGTAGCATGCGCACCCGGAGAGTAGTATCAGGAGTCCTGTCAGCCCTATGGTCTTTAACATGGATCCTGTTGCCCAACTCATTTGTGGCTCATTGGAAGGAGCCAGTGTGTTACATCCAACCTCATACTAACTCAGTTGTAAAATTTTTGCTAATTTAATCCATCTCAGCTTAGTAAAAGTGATTCCCAGCTTGCAAGCTTGCTTGTTGCTACACCAGCCATCACTTGGTGGAAGCCAATTTCACTTAACATCTTAATTGGTTATTAATAAGCTAAATAAATTCTAATTGAATTGACCAGTGGTATGATGATACTTACCACATTTAACCATTTTACTGATTTTCAAAAAAATTCATCCATTTTTTGGCCTTAAATTTGGCTTGAATTTCTTAGCTGATATTCACTCTTTTTAACTGACTTTGAAAAAGGAGAATTGTTATCAATTCGATCTGTATGTATGTTTTTTTTTCTTTTTTTTCTATGTTTGTTCATGCCTAACTCTTAAAATACTGGACCATTTTGGATGATAATCTTCTTCAAAAATAGAGGATGCTCCAACTTAGGTACCATTTTACTTTTGTAAGTATTGGTCGAGTATCTGCCCATTAATTTAGAAAGTATATCAAAATGGGCTCGGAAGTGATTGATACTTATGGGAATAATATAACTCGGATAAACTTAATTCTGGCATCGGTGAAGCAATAGCTTCGAAGCAACTTTTTATTTATTTATACTAATATCTCCACTAGCATAATCAGCTCAGCTTTTGGCTCTAAAATTTTAAATTGTCGGTAGTTTGAATCCTAGCGCAATCACTTATGATATATGCCTATGGCTGGGGTATGCTCAAAGTTCAGGCAGTATGAGATCATAGCGGGAAGAGCTTAAATCATTATAGATGGCTATCGTTTTTACATAATTTGACCAATAAACTCATCTAAATTTGATAAAATGAATTATTTTAGATAGTGATCAATAAATTTACCATAGATTGACTTATAAAAGCAACCAAATCTAATAAAATGAATTATTGTAGATGGCAATCAGTAAATTCAGCATAAGTTGGCTAATAAATCATATAATTAAATAAAATGAAGTAATGTAGATGGCAATCGGTAAATTTAATATGTAATTTGACCAATAAAATCAACTAAACTTATTAAAATAAATTATTAGTATATTTGTTTATAAGATACTATATAATATATATACAATAGGTTTTAATTTTATAGAGAAATAGTAAGGGGTCAAAAATAATATATAGAGGTAGTAATATTTAATAAGAGTAGGATAAAGAGTCATTTTTAAAAATTTATTAATTTTTTTGGGGGGAAAGAACTGGGGGTAGAGGTTTTTTTTTGGAAAAAAAGAACCTTCTTGAATTTTTTGGGGGGGAAGAACCTCCTTTAAAAAAGCTCTAAAAAGTATGAAATAATTGAGAAATTATGCCTCCTCAATAAAACCCTTTTTGAAGTTGGCACCATATTTTAACTGACTTATAATAAGCATTTATAATATATATACTCAGCACTGTATACTCTAAGTTGCTTATATTTTACATTTGGACCCAATCTAGACATAAGATTTAAATTTTATTTGTGAGCAAAATTTTGTAAGTCAGGTTAGAAGATGGTGCCGACTTTAAAAAGGGCTTTATTGAGGAGGCATAATTTCTCGATTATTTCATACTTTTTAAAGCTTTTTTAAAGGAGGTTCTTTTTTCCCAAAAAAATTTTAGATTTACATACCCCTCGATTTTTGAACGCATATATGCGTCGAATCATTGATAGGATCAATTAGCCTAAATTAGGGAATAGAGTAAGGTCATAACTTTCATTATGTGATTATTAGTTCGGTGGATTGATCATTGGCACATCATTCCTACCAATCAAAAGATCAGATTTTTGATCTTGGTTTAACATCTCAGACAGGTTGACCAATAATTCAGTACCCTTGCAAATGATTAATTTAATTTAATTTAATTAGTTTCTTTAATTTAAATTAAGCCAATTTACTTAATTATTTAAATAATTTATTTAATTTGAGGTAAGCGATTAGTACCACTGCTAATGATACCAAGGAGCTTTTAGATTATAAAATATCATGCCTTTTAACATATTCTGTATCTTCACTACCTAGTGCAGTTTATCAATTTACTTATGCCTACATATCTATGACTTTTTCAAAATATTGGCTAAAGGCCAGGTTTTGATTATGGGAGCCAAAAATTATAACCACTATATGATCATAGCTAATTAATCTCCCACAAGTCAAATCATCAATGGTTTAGGCTTGAGTTTTCAGACTAGCTGATAGTGAAGCAATAGTGAAGCTTCTAAGCAGTACCACTGCTACCTAAATTCAGTAAAAATCAAATATCAAGCTTTGTCAATATTATCGAAATCTAGTTATCTCGAACAAAGAGATTTTAAATAAGTTGGTTACACTCATAAAAGTATCGTATGAACAAGCAGTTTTTACCTTTTAGAATTGCAACCAATTAAAGCATCGCTGATGTGCTACATGCCTGTGCTGAATCAATTCTGCGTTGGCTTAGATTTCACTTTTAGCTATAAAATCACCACCTGATATAACTTGCTTTTAGAACTACTCTCAACCTGATTTTAAGTCAACGAATGCCATAATCTTTAATAAGCTATGCTACACAGATGATGAATATAAAATAGTAATAATATTTTTAATTTTTTTGGGAAAAAAGAACCTCCTTTAAAAAAGCACTAAAAAGTATGAAATAATCGAGAAATTATGCCTCCTTAATAAAACCCTTTTTGAAGTTGGCACCATCTTCCGAACTGACTTATAGAATTTTACTCACAAATACAAATTATATCGTATGTCTGGATTGGGTCCAAGTGTAAACTATAAGCAACTTAGAGTATACAGTGCTGAGTATATATATTATAAATACCTATTATAAGGCAGTTAAAGTATGGTGCTGGCTTCAAAAAAGGTTTTATTGAGGAGGCATAAGTTCTTGATTATTTCATACATCTTAGTGCCTCTTTTTAAGAAGGTTTTTTTCTCAAAAGTTTTTAAAAAGGGTTTTTTATCAAAAAATTTACTCCCAGTTCTTTTTTCCCAAAAAAATTAGTGTATTCTAAAAGTAGATCTTATTCTAATTTTATTAAAAAACCCTATATTATAATCCTTGTTTAAACCCTTACTATTTCTCTATAAAAATTATAATATATTATATATTATATATAGTATCTCATAAATAAATATACTAAAGATTTATTTTATTAAATTTAGTTAATTTTGTTGCTCATTCTATGCTAAATTTAAAGTTCACCATCTAAAATAATTTATTTTTATAAAATTTAGCTGATTTTGTTGCTCAATCTATGCTAAATTTACTGTTCAACATCTAAAATAAATTTAGTTTATCAAATTTAGTTGATTTTATTGGTCAAAATATGTAAAGCAATAGCCAACTATAATAAATTAAGCTCATCCCACTATGATCTCATACTTGTCTGGATCTTGAATATACCCTCAGCTATAGGATATATGTCAAAAGGTGCTTTGAAGCTATTGCTTCACCAATGCCAGAATAAAGTTTATCCAGCAATAAACATACCCCATAATTGAAATCCATCAATTCCTAGTTCAAATTGATATACTTACTAAATAAATGGTTAGATACTGAACTAGTACTTACAAAAGTAAAATGGGACCTAAGTTGGAGCACCCTCTTTTTTGGAAAATTTATGCATCCATATTGGTCCTATAGTTTCAGAGTTATGCACAAACAAACATGGAAAAAAACAAAAATATATATACAGATCAAATTTAGAACATCCTTCTTTTTCAAAGTTGGTTGTTAATATATAATATAATGGTTTAATATCTGATACATTGAGCATCCAGCTACCATACTAGGATTATATTTATTTTAAACCTTTATGTACAAAATTATCAGCTGGGACTTATCTAGCTATCTATCTATCTATATAGTAAAGTTCTAGATAGTTTCAGGTTATTCACAGTAATCACAGAAACTACCAAACCAATTTTGATAAAAAATTTAATAAGGGTGGTTAGCTGGGCAGGTAAAACTGCTTCCATCCTAATGCAGGTTTTGGGTTCAAAACCTGTATTGGCTAAAAAATTCTTGGTGTGGTATATTTGTCCCAAGGTCAACCTACCTCAAATAATTATTTAAAAAAATTCAATACTTATAACAGGTACCCAGTGGAAGGTTCTCCACTTTATTTGGTAGCACTAGGTTATGATAATAAATTCATTGTAAAAAACTTCTTTTTGCATTACCAATTTATCCAACCTTGATTCAAATCTATATTATAAGGGAGACTGAGGAAAGCTTAATTCTACACTATCCAGCTATCAACAAAAAATAATCTTCACTCAACCCCTGCCTCTCTAGATTGGAATCAAGAAGCAACTGGTTAACTGTTTATATAACAAGCCAACCTACTCAGTGTTTCTTGGCCTTATAATTACCAGAAGAGTATACTTAACTATTTTACTTTTAATTATTGCTAGATGGCCATTGATAAGTTTAGAAAGTATTTTGAGTCTTTAATTAACAAACCAACCATATAGTCAAAACTATTAATTACCCATTTATTTAAGGTAGGAGGACTATGAGACTAACGCTATCAAAAAGATGACATAAGGACTTTTCTTTCTCGTTGCAAACACTTTTGCAACCCATTCAATTCAAGACTAAATCTAGTTTGATAATCTCATAGAGGGGATTAGTCTGCGCCCATGTCTGGGAGCAGTTGGGCAAGCAAGGCAAGAGGAGTAGGCAGAAGGCCCGCGGCCTCTAACGTTCAAAAACGCCCCAGAGAATCCGGCGGAATAGAAAAAAATCTAAAAAAACTGGCAGTCACAATTTCCCCAGAGATACTCACATGGCAAGCACAATGCAACCAGTACATCAATATGCCATATTCCCAGCCACTTTTGTCGGTGGAATTTGGAGTCCATGTGTATCTGGACATCCAAAAAACGGCCCTATAGGAAAAATTTTGTGAAGATGTACACAAAATTTTCCCGACCGCGGTGTACATTGCACCTCACTCCATGTCACGCGGTTGGCTGGACCTAGGTTTCAAAAGCAAAATAGCAGCAGACGAGGCTGCAGCGGTGCACATAGTGGTCAACCTCCCCAAAGGGTAAGGGGTCATCGAAACTAAATACACCAGATGGACAAAATCAAACCAAATTTTCCTCACGTTTGACTTTTTACCTACTACGGTAAAATGTGACATTTTGGAGCAACACCTGAAAGATGGTCTCGCCATATATGGCGAAATAAAATCTTTCAAAATGCAACATTTCACGCTGATGCCACACCTGTGCACCGGCAAAGCCATTGCAGTTCTGACCCCAACTGAGGAGATCGTGAAGGACCTAACCCAGATCCCGCACTCCACCTTTATTGATATTGCAGGGCACACCACCCACCCATTCCGGGTAACTGTGGACAGCGCGCCCCCATTTTCACCCACTGTGACACGTTCGGCCATAAGGCACACGTGTGCCCCATCAAAGAGGGCATTACATTCCAAGAGCACCCCTCAGCGGCCATGGCCAGCGGAGGGCGCACTATGAACCAACCGCAAGCACCAAAGAGGCTTTCCTATGGGGAGCACAAGGCTGCTACCTATTGGTAAAGCCCATCTCCCCGCAGGAGCGGAAGAAGGCTAAGCAGGCCCATAGGACCGCGGCCAAGGAAGCGGCCAAGGTCACCACCACCATCCCACACTCACAACCCCAGGAGGACATGGAGACCTTTGCAGCGGAAGCAACTCGGGAATCCATCACCCAATCAGATTGGGAGGCCCATGCTGAATGGGCCACTCAATCTGAGAATCTGATGGGAGATTTGATCTCACCCAAGCCCCAGTCAAAACTGACTTGGGACCTATCCCAACCAAAAAATTTTTTTTTGCCCCACTTGACGGTGCACTGAACTTATCCGCACCGTAAAAAATTTGTCCGACATTGGGAAAACAAAAAGCGAAGGCCAAAGCCAATGCGACTCTTTCTACAAAAATTAATAAAAACCCCAATAGCGTTGCTGCTAATACCCATGCTGCTGTGAAAGCCCATGGGGACCTGGAAGAGGCTGGTGGGCCAGGGGGCCCACCCCCTCGCACCTAAGGTGTGATGGGGGAAACCTTCACTCTAGGGATGCTGAATATCGCCGGACTCAAGGCCTCCCCATCCCAGGCTAGGAAACTGAGTTTTTTACAAAATAATTTACCCGTGGATATCCTGGCCATCCAGGAAACCCACTGTCCACGAGGTTCTGAGGAAGCTTGGAAAACAATGCTCCTACCATCCCTATCCTTTTGGTCAAAGCACTGTGGGGTGCTAATTCAGAAAAACAATTTTTTTCAAATTTACATCTTCAGAAACATTCCTAAATGACCGAGTGCTCATTGTCACCTTCTCATGGGCTGATGTTGCACACACAATCATCAACATTTATGCCCCAAACAGTGCACAAGAGCGTCAGGAATTTTTCTCATTGGTCAAATCCCTCCCGCTACCCCCTGATTCTTTCCTAATTGGTGACATGAACTGTTGGCTAACCTCACCAACGGACCAGTGGCCACCCTCACCCCACGCCCCACAGGGTCACGTAGAACTACGCGTTCTAAAAGCTACCCTTGGGTTAATGGATGCGCTGCCACGACATGCCCCACTTCTCAAAAACATGACGCGTCCCCACATCCACAACAGCCAATTAAGGTCCATGACCCGCATAGACCTTATTCTAGCACCGGCGAAATTCCAACCCCACATCTCCCACTTCAAGACAACGAAAATGGAATTCTCCAACAACCAACTGGTCTCAATAACATACCACTTACCCGTCACAGTTGCAAAGGCCCCACATTGGTGCAAAACCCGCCCCCCAGAGCTTGCGTCACCAGGATTTTCCACATGGGTGGAAGAGGCAACTTTGGCAAAATTGTTTGTTGCACCGTTTTGCATGGACCCCATTTCCACATGGGCAACTTTCAAAGAAGACACCATCCACCACTATTGCCATCTCTCATCCAGACGCTCACGAGCCACATCAGCGGTTATATTGCATGCGCTGGCAGAATTGGCCCACTTGAATACCAACATTCCAGCCTCAGGATATAGCCCTGCATGGGGCCAGAAGTGGGTGGAGGCAGCAGCCCACCTCAACGCACTTGAAAGGCAACACAAACATCGGGTTTGTGTCCAATACAGGGCCACACGCATCACTAAAGGCGACAAGTGCACCGCATAATTCTTCAAAAAAATTTTGCACCACGCCAGAGCGTGGCCTGCACACAGGTGTGAAGATCGGATAATTCTATTGTGGACACACTGGCTGAAGTGGCAATCGAAACGCAAAGATATTACTCCAAGTTATACCGAGCTGAACCAATTCAGCCAGCTAAAATGGCGGAATTTCTCATCAGAGCTCATATCCACACCATTTTCCGATACCCAGAAATAATGAATTTAATTACTCCAAACAAATTATGGACTACCATTTGCAGTGCGCCAAACTGAAAATGCCCAGGCCCAGATGGCATTCCATATGAGTTCTACAAAAAATATTTTAAATATATATCCCCATTGCTGCTAGCCACACTCAACCAAAGCCTGTTGGAAACGTGCCTCCTACCAGAAGTACATGAGGCCTTTACAGTCACACTCTCTAAGAAAGGGGATAGGCTAGACTTAGCCAACTGGCGCCCCATTTCTCTAAAAAACACAGACACCAAAATTTTAACAAAAATCATGGCTAACCGTTTAGGGACTGTAGCATCTGCCACCATCTCTCCAGAACAATTCAGTTTCATCCCCAGAAGGTCAATTTGGGATAACGTGCACTCTGTGGCTAATGTGTGTCAGTCCACAGCCTCTGGGGCACTTGTATTCTTGGACCAACAAAAGGCCTATGATAGAGTAAACTGGGAATACCTTAGGGCCTGCCTCCAACAATTCCGCCTACCTCCCCGCTTCATTAACTGGGTGATGCTGCTCACAGAATCTGCAACAATGGCAGTGCGCGGCCCAGGTTTCCTAATGGAAGTAGTCCGTCCTCATAGGGGCCTGCGACAAGGGGACCCCCTGAGCCCACTCTTATACAACTTCAGCCTTGACCCACTACTGCGAAATGTGAATGCCCAACTCACTGGGGTCCATGTGCCAGGCCAAACCTCAGTCAAGATGATGGCATTTGCAGATGATTGTGTGGTGGGGTTGTCTAATAACAAAGATGCATGCGCGCTTGAAGCCCTCATCCATGAATATTCCCGGGTAAGCAACGCGGCACTAAACGCCTCCAAAACCAAAATCATCCTCTTTGGTCAGTTTCAGAACTGCTGGGCCCCAGCAATTAGTTCCCAACCCAGCCCATCTGCTCGCCCAAGTCCACGCCTTACTAACTCAAAACACACCGCTCCACTGGTGCTCCCCTTTGTGCCACGACCTACCATAGGACCGGTACGCCATCTGGGCGTGTGGTTGGAGGCAGGAGGATACGCGTCAGCAGTAATGGAGTGCCATATACTGGACAACGTGACGAAGCGAATCGCCTCTCTCAGAGCCCACCCTACTACCCTCACTGGCAGGGTTGTTCTTGCCAACTCTATGCTCCTATCCAAAGTCTGGTTCGGAGCCCACGCCATCCCCTTCTCCCCAAGCTTCTTCAAATCCCTGTATGCTTTGCTACAAGGTTGGCTTTGGTCAGGCCGCCCTCCACCAGTACGGCTAGAGGTCATGTTTGGCCCTCATCATCATGGTGGCATGGGCCTACTTGACTTCAAAGCCCATGCCGCCAAGATCCTGGGGACCTGGATTGCGGCCGTCACTGCTCCTACACTCCCATCCCAACACTGGTCCCGCGCGGCCCACTCCAACTTCTCCCGAGCCTTGGGCCTCAACAATCCATCAAACCCCCACTCCCTGATGAAATACTTCGCATCACACACATCAGCCACAGGTCCTCACGGGACCAAAACCCACTACAAACGAATCCTACTCTCCATGCGAAGCGCAGAGTGGAGAATTCGTATTAGTGGACATACAACCCGAAGAGGCTGCCCCTCTCCTTAGTTCACACAAGAGGTACAGGGGCTACCCATCCATGATGGCGTGATCCCCATTCGACCCCATGTCCTATCCAGGGTGGACTACCTGGACATGATGGACATCCCTTATTCCACTGAGACCTAAAAGACTATCTGGAAATACGCACACCATCCTCTGTTGCAGCCTCAAGTCCGCTCCCATGTGTGGCGCTGCCTGAGGCGGGTGTATCATACAGATGAGCGCTATAATGCTTTACACTCATCCTGTGTCGTGTGTGGCCAGTATGGAACGCTGTTTCACCGCCTGGAGAAGTGCCCCACCTCTAAAGTAATATGGCGCGAAGTCCAACGTCTGCTAGGCCAGGAAAATCACATCCCTTCAGTCCGTCAAGAGATATGTTTGCTTCATCAATGGCCTCCCCCTCCCACCCTCCCTTCGTGCTCTGGTGGTTGCAATCGCCATGTGGACTATCCACACGATTGTCTTGGATGCCATCGCCGGATCCATCCCCACCCTCTCTGAAGCTGTTTACAGATTCCAGTCTCATTTGGTGGATCACTTTCAAGTGTGGATGTTTGGATATCTCCCACCACATCGCCAACAGCTGGTCTCCTCCTGGTTCCCAGTCTGGTTCATCAAATCAGACCCCTTCCTCCACACGTGCTCAATAGTGGCTACGCACCCTACACACGTTCCCTCCCCCTTCCCATAAGTGGCGTTCACGCTGGCAACAAGAGATAGCATCGCTTCTCTGGGGTGCCTCCTGGTACTAAGTTTTGTCTCGTCTGAGTCATATTCAGAAGTGTCCGTCCCATGGTCGGCCTTCCCAACAATAAATTTAAAATTTAAAATTTAAAATTTAAAAAAAGATGACATAAGAAAAGAAAGAAAAAGAAAATATGTACAGTTGCCCTAAATCCTCAGGATAGTAGCCTATCTGTCAGGAAGACAGCATATAAAGTTTAGACTGTCCTACTAGTTGGGATGCAAAAGCACCTAAAATACAAGCCAGAATTCTAGAGGCATTGCCACTTGAATGATGTTGATATGTGTAACAATTGAGATTTATCTCAATCATACATTTTGACTCAGATTCATATTTTCTGAATATAAGTCAAATTGTTTTAAAAAACATTTTTAGTTTGGATGTTTCAGGCGCTGTGTTGTGCCTCACTCAAGTTGTAGATTAGGCTTGTGCAAGCCTAATCAATAACTCAGGTGGGCCCCCAAAGTGCTGCTTTTATAAGGCATGCCTTCCCATTCAAAAAGTTTACTTCAGAATTTTCACCCTAGCATGTCCCTTCCTGTGGAGCATTGTCAGTTGCTCCCTCAGATGAGCTCTGGTCAGTGGACAACTTCATTTTTATGGTCCAAAATAAAAATTAAGGATGTTTTGGGGTTCACATACCTGTGGTCTTTTTTGGGTATTTCCATTTCAAATAGGCTTTTGCATGGTTGGGTTGTACCAACCACTATTCAACCTTTACATAGCCAAACAATGAGAGGTGAATGTTTGGTTGCTTGTTGGTGCCCCAAACCTCTCCCTACTTGGTTAGGATGCTACAGTTGCTTGTCAGTGCACCAAACAAGTATGTAAAAATCACATGGCAATTGGAACTGGGGTTTTTTCTGATATGTTACATAATTCCGAAGTCAATGTGCGCTGCACGCCCCAATCCTCAGTTTAGCTGACCTCAGTGGTCACTTGGTCCCAGTTGTTGAGTAACCAGCACTGGTGGGAGCCAGTGACTGATGGCCAACCCTGGACCCAAAGTGACCATTGGTTGATTTCCAGGCGGGGCCTCCAGCTCACCAGGGATTGGTGGCACCAAGGGTACCTGTTCCAGCAGGGCTCCCTCACCCACGGATGGTCCACCCAGAAATTAGTTGGACATCCAGCCGCGCTGCACCATGCACCACTCTCACATTTTTTGGTGGCAAAAGTACCTTCCCAGTTGGGATGGGAAGACCATCGCTAATGGGAGCTTGAGAGGGGGCACAATGCAGCCAAGTGCTGGGCGTGCAGCCTTGGGCAGGGGCCGTTCAGCCACGCTGGACTGCGCGCCCCTCTCACATTTTCAGTGGCAAAAGCGCCTTCCCAGCCAGGATGTGAAGATCATTGCCAATGGAAGCCTGAGAGGGGGGGCGCAACACAGCCATGAGCTGGATGTGCATCTTCCCGCTGGGTGGGCTGATTCCAGCAGCCCAGTCCTGAGTCGCTCTCTCTATTTGTGTTTCCTTCAAGGGGCCTGAAGTGCATCTAGGCTAATTTTCCTAGGGCTCAAGGTAACTCACCCCAGGAAGCCCTTGTCATGGCGGCCTTCCGCTGTGGGGCCTCTCTTTGGGGAGGGGCCCTCCTCTAGTGGGGGGTAATGTAATGATTGAGATTCATCTCAATTGTACAATTTGACTCAGATTTGGATTTTCTGAATTTGAGTCAAATCGTTTTAAAAAACATTTTTAGCTTTTATGTTTCAGACTCTGGGCTGTGCCTCACTCAAGTTGTAGATTAGGCTTGTGCAAGCCTAATCAATAACTCAGGTGAGGCCCCAAAGCGCTGTCATTATAAGGCGCGCCTGCCCATTCTGAAGTTTACTTCAGAATTTTCACCCTAGCATGTCCCTTCCTAGGGAGAATTGTTGGTTGCTCCCCAGACAAGCTCTGGTCAGCGGACACCTTCATTTTTATGGTCCAAAATAAAAATAAAGGATGTTTTGGGGTTTGCATACGTCACATACCTGTGGTCTTTTATGGGTGTTTTTTATTTTGAGGAGGCTTTCAAATGGCTGGGTTGAACCAACCACTATTCAATCTTTACAAAGCCAACCAATGAGAGGTGAATGTTTGGCTGCTTGTCGGTGCCCCAAACCTCTCCCTACCTGGTTAGGCCACTTTGGTTGCTTGTCGGTGCACTAAACAAATATGTCGAAAATCATATGACAATTGGAACTAAGGTTTTTTTCTGATTTGTTACAATATGTGTGGGGAGATGAGTTACAATCAAATGCCAATGGGCCACAAGTGTAAAAAGAAACACAGAAAGCAACCAGGCTTTTGTGAATCCAGACCTGATCCCCTTGGCATGGGGAGTTGTAAGATTGGATCAGGTAATTTAGGGCTCTCCATAGGAGAACTGGGTACAAAAACATTGGTGAGGGGGTGGGACCTAGCCTGGAGTGAGGATAGTTGGGCCCACAGGATACCAATATCCTGCTGGTGGATGGCCTCTGCAATTGAGGAGAGTTTCACAAAATTCTTAACATAATAAGCCCAATTGACTGTGGCAGGAACTAAAGTTACAACATGACTGGGACTACTCAGTCAATATGAAGCCCGTGGGGCCACATTAGAGATGTTGCGGGGGTTCAGCAAAAAAAATTTAAAATAAATCAAATAATGGGAACATGGTAAGATTTTTAATGATTTCCAAGATAAGAAAATTGACAGTCCATTTTCTCAGTGTGTTACAACTTCTTAAATAAATGATTATTTAGGATAATAGCTTAGAAAAGTTTGGGATTGAGGACCCTGATATTTGACCTAACCTGGCAAACTTAGAGTGAGAGGGTGAACAAACTTTTTGTGAACTGACTACAAAATAAACTGCTGCAGGCCAAGACACTGTCAGTTTGCCCACAGATGCCCAGATTACCAATCTTCTTCAGTTTTAACAGATAGAGCAATGGCGTCTCACCTGATGGGCATTGGGAACCTCCCAGGATCACCACACATAGGGGCAGACCCATGAGGTCAGGAACAGGTTTGAGATGCCCAACCTGCCTGCATCCAGTTGCTTTGTCATCCGTTTGCCAAGTGAGATTTATTGGACGGAGATCCTGATAATTTCTGGGAGGGTTTAGAACAGTTGGCATCATTCTCAATGGCCCAATGTCATTAACAAGTTTTACCAATGATTTAACATTAGGCACATTCTTCATAGAAGGTATATGCCCATCAGGCTTTGTTCCTGATACCTTTGGGGAGGGTTTCAAACGGCAACAACATTTTCTAATGGCCTTATACCATTGGTGAGTTTTTCCAACAATTTGACACTTGACACTTCATTTACCAAAAGCATGTACCTATCAGGCTTTGTTGCTAAGGGTTTGGGGCTTTTGGACCTTAATGATACAGGCTTGTTGCCCTCAACTTCATGTGGACCTTTTGCCCTATGGGATGCCAACTTTCTTATATCTTGGTACAAATTCCCAAAATTGTCATATTAATTTGGATGAAATAAATGCAGGGATGAGTGGTAGGGTCTCTAAAGGAAAAGCTGTTACCCTTTGCTTGTCCACCGCATGGGCGAGGCCACCCTGTGAAAGGAGAGGGGAAGCTGGCCTTCTAAGCCCCTTTTTGATGGAAATGCCACCAGTCCAGGAGGAGGGGACACATTCCAAGACTTACAGTTACTTGACCATATTGTTGAAGTTGTGGATGACAATTATGAAGTCTACCTGGGGCTAGAGGTCATCCTGAACCCCCCGGGCCCCATTGTAAGATTTAAGAATTTAATTGCTTAGTTAATATACTTTTTTAGTACTAGATGGTCCAACCTGAGGGGGATTCATCGATGTCTTAGTTAATATACTCCTGCTTCAATTGTTGGGAAGAGTTTTGGCTGGTATATCCTCAATTCTGCTATGTATTTTAAATTATTCCTAACATTTTTAAGCTCAAAAAGCTAAAAAATAATTTAAACTTTTTGGGTCTCTTCTGGGTATCTTTTCCCTCACAAATTGGGAACTTCTACTGGTGCAGGTAATAATGACAAGCTCCCTTAACGCTTGTCTACACTTCTTAATATGAAGATAGAATTAAGAAGATAATATACATGAAAAAGATGATTATATGGTAATATTTATGACTTTTATTTCAAGGCCAGGCGCCAGTATTTTATACTCTAGGGCATCTCCTGGCCATACTCATCTAGCAGATGATTTTAATAAATCCATGCCAATCCTCTATGGATTATGGCAATGGTTAATAAAAATCCCCAAGTTAATTTAGCCCTTGAATTAACTTAATTACAACTGTTTCAGCCCAATTGAAGGCACTACTACTGCTTGGATTTTTGCCCACATTTCCATCCATCTAGATTACCATGAAACGCTAGAAAATAATTCCCTATAGCAAGTGAATTGTATACTGGTTTACCCCAATCTCAGGTTAACAATGTTTGGGGTTTTGAGGTAATTCACCTGATTTGGATCCATTAGGATCAATATGAGTAAATTCCTAAGATCTCTTTGGGCAGATTTGCCAACAAAATGGGGGAATCTGATAGTTTATTGATGATTAACTATCAGGTGTACTAATTGTGATTGGTTGGAGTTCTTCACCAAACAATTTTAGAATTTAAGGAGCAAGTTGTGAGGCGAGTGATGCCACCTGCAACTAGTGAATCAATAAGTTGGTTCAAGGCCTGCCATAATTGGTAACAATTCCCATTACCTAAGCAGGTCGCTCACTAAATATGGTTGGTTTGCTGCGATTTAGTAGAAAATGTTAGTACACGTTTTCTGACCCTTTCCATTTTTAGGTTTCAAGGATGTATGACAACGAAATCCTAACAAGGATAAGGAAGACCATTGCTTTTGAGATGACAAAGGGTAATTCAACAGCAACAGCTGCCGTTTCAAGGGTGAGGTGCCAACTGAGGGTGGGCGCCAAATACCCTCTATAAATTCCCCTGAGAATTCAGTTAATAAAAATTCAATTAGCAAAATTCATTATTAGTTCTATTTATCTTCAAGGAAATTATTGCAGTGTGCTTTAATTGGAGACTCTTTAGTAGGATAAAGAGTAAGGATTGAGGGTCCTGAAAAGAGAAGATGAGCCAAGATGGGAATTGCTGCCAATTTTGTGTCACCAGAGAAAGCTATAAACTAGGATCTGAGCGTGGATCAAATAAGCGGATAAGAATTACAGTTCCTACTGAGAACATCAAGAGTCTTTTGAAGAGGAACACAGGTCAAGCGTTGGACCAGAAACTAGTGATCTTTTCAGTTATGGATAATAGTCTTCATACTATTATCAATTGTATATCATATATCATCAGACAACGCAAGGATTGCACAAACCAAACCTGTTCAGTTATAAATTTAGGGATTCATACCTGTGATCGAGCAGTGAAGCCCCTAGAATTTAAACAATTGGTTCTCACTACAGGGGGTAGTTGAGTAAAAACCATCAATCAAGATGTCATATAAGGCAGGGTTAGAAGATGTTTCCAATATTGGCAATGAGTTACTAGGGAAAGTAATGTCAATGAAAAAAAGAAGGAAATTTAGTCAAGAAGTGTTATTGAATTTGGAACGTGAAGTGGATCAGATTAATTGTATTTACTCAGATCAAACGTGGAGCATCTAATAAGCATATCAAAAAACTTAACAATCAGAAATATGAATGTGACCCCTATATGGAAAATGATGCCAATGAAGATAAGACTTGACAAAAGGACTTGCAGCCTAGATATGGAACTATCTAGCGTTTCAAGAAAACCTGTTCCACCAGACATCTACTTAAGATGACGACTTTTATCAGGGCCAACTTGGGTTGAAAGCGAGTCCACTTGAAATAGTCCCAAGGAGTGAGTGTTTAGATGAGACAATAGATGAGACATTGAATGAAATTGATATGGAAAGCAATCAATTCAGAGTATTGGATTACAATTCTAATGTAGAGAAAAAGGTCAAAAAAGGAAGCAATTAATTTAAGATCATGGAGGGGATTGTTTGACCCAATATATAATCAATGAGGCAGAAAATACTGGAAATTAGGATCATTAATTCAAGATGAAATTGGATGAAGTTAACGTTATCATATCAATCCACATGATTAGGATACCGTTTTCAGAGAAACCAAAGGATTTATTAAACGTTTTTGGATGGCAACGAATGCAAAAATCTTTTTTAAGAGAAAAATGATTAGATCAATTGAATGGAACTTCCAATTAATGAGAAATTCAAAATTTTGTGAGAAACAAGGACTCAAATGTCAAATGCTGAAATACAAAATGAATTAGACTTTTCAGAAGAATGACAAGTCAGGATTGAAGGTCCATTAAATGAAAACATTTATGAGTATTGCCAAAGCTGGCAAGTGTTGTCTATACATGAAGAAACAGCGCTGCTGGTCATATAGTGAAGGTCAATACTAAAGAATTGAAGGCATTAATATGAAAGAAAATAGTTGCAATGTTCCCAGAGGACCTCTGAACCATTAAATTTGTCATGTCCTAAGATTTTGTTCAAGTCCTAAAAGAGGACCAATGAGCCAAATTAGATGGTTAAATCTTAAAAGAATAAGATTTTGAACCATGAAAACTGGTAGGTCAGAGTATACCTAGGAACCAGTTTGGATGAAAAGAAAAGAAGGACCTCTGAACTCAATTGTAGGTTAAAAGTCTCATTGCAAAATAAAATACAAAAAAATATAAAATTTAAAATTTAAAATATAAATTTTATTGGTCCATGATTTTAAAACCTAAGTTAAGATGGGATTGCTGGCATGGGTTGCTAAAAATGATAAATTTATTGGTCTATCAAGAGCAACTTGCTGATCTGATAGACAGACAGCAGGAGGAGGAGCTCAAATTATTGACAAGTATTGGGAAGTATTCACCCATGATGGCCATTATTTGGGATGTGCGAGAAATGTAATCCACAAAGTTAACATTGTGGAATATTTTCCAATAAGAATGAGACCAATTAGACAGTCAAAGTCAGCTGAAGTGGTAGTGGAAAAAGAAACTAGTAAATTAGTGAAGCATGGGCTTTTAGTTCTGTTGTTGAGCCTTGGGAAGGCCCTATCTTAATTGTGAAGATGAAGGATGGCTCTTTTTGGGTGGTGATCAGTTATCAGAAGCTGAATAAGATTACACAGAAGGACTTTTATCCAATACCATGAATTGATGATGCACTAGATCGATTGAGAGAAGCAAAGTATTTCTACACAGTGGATCTAATATATGGGTATTGGAAAAATCAATCTGACAAGAGAAGACCAAGAGAAATGCTTGATTATCACTGTGCAGGGGCTGTATCAACCAATGAGGATGCCCCAGGGTCTATGTAATGTTCCCATGACATTCCAGAGGGCCATGGATGCCATATAGAATGGCCTGAATTTGCCATGCATCCTGGTGTACTTGGACGATATAAATGTGTTTAGTAGGTGTAACAAACGGGTTTGCGCCAATATTACATAAGGAAATTGTGAAGTAAGAACCATAGCTGACTCTACTAGGGACCAGCCTGTCAGAGCCAATCCCCAAACCCATCCACCAAGTTTCGTCATTGCCACACACCCTCAGATTACTGTCCACACACTGTAAGAGGGTTCTGAGATCCACGCCAACGCCACACCAAGCCCACTAGTGGAGCCCATATCTTTGATACAATTATATTACTTAAAATAAATTAATTTTTTCTTATGCAAGCAATTCTTTATTGAATTTTGGGGATTTTGTAGAAAACTCAACTGGCCATTCAGGCCAGCCTATACCCAAATAAATAGTACTTTGCGAATATTTAATAAATTTTCTCCTACTCCAGGCTCTTCTGAACCGTCCAGCACATTTTGTGCAAAGATTCCATACCCCACTAAATCATCGTCCATGCCACCCATAAATCTGACATTATATCAACTCAGATGCATTTTGGCTTTGGACAGTCAAATTTCCTTTGCTCTAATTCCCTCAAATTAGGGTTCCTTCCTATGAATTCCATATTCAGATCCAATACTGACTGATCCAAAGCAATGTACGGATCAGGTACCACCTGATCCTTTACAGTAGGACGTTTACTGATCATTTGCACCACTTGGAGGATGTGTTTAAGAGACTATCTACAGCCAACCTGAAGATTAAGCTGAGGAAGTGCCGCCTTTTCAAGAAAGATTGGAATATCTGGGATTTTTAATCAACTCAAGTGAACTGCAGCTGCAAGACCAGAAAATTGAAGCCATAAAGCAAATGGCTTTACTGAAGAGCGTCCAAGATATCTAAGTGTTCATTGGAATGGTCAGATACTATAGAAGATCTATACAGGATTTTGCAAGAATTTCCAAGCCCCTCTTCCATTTGGTGAAGGATCTAATTATGATTTATTTGGAGTGAAGAGGCAAGAGTTCTTTTGACAAATTAAGCCAGTATTTAGTAGATTCTTAAATCTTGAAATCTCAAAAATTTGACTGAGAATTTATAATATAGACCAATGCTTCATTAATGGTGATTGGCGCCATCCTGAGCCAAGTGGATGATCATTGGAGCAAACATCCAGTAGTGTATGTGAGCTAAACACTCTCAGCTGCTGAGTGGAGTTAAACATGACTGATCATGCAAGCCTTGTGGTCATTTATGCCTTTAAACAGTTTCAGGTGTATATTTATGGAAAGCATTTTAAAGTGGTGATGGATTACTCCTCATTACGTTGTCTACACAATTTAAGAGAACCAGAGATATGACTCGCCCAATGGGCATTAAAGCTACAGGCTTACGATTATGAGATATTCCACTGAGATAGACTTCTAATCAGTATGCATATGGCTTATCAGGGTTACCAATGGATCAGGTGGTATACCAGAAAGCAGATGAGCTATTCCAGAGAATGGTTGAAGCAGGAGTTGGGAACAAGCCCTGAGAAATCCAAGGTGCGCTTCAGAAAGCAATGGAAAACACTGAGACTATGAATGGACAAGTTTTCAAGATGATCAATGGTAAGTGATTACTATTTACAAAAACGTTAAAACAAGTGGCCATTGTTCAAACTGCTCATAAAGTTTTCAGGCATGGAGGCTTGAAAAAATGACTGATCATATTCGCCAGTACTACAGGGAGCCTATCAGCTACAATGTATTGGACCATCTAGCTTGCTGTGTGGAGAGCCAGTTGCACAAGCCACATAATAACATGACTGGATACTGACTGGTCCGCCCTGGATTTGCTTGGCATACATTGTCTATTGACGTGATAAAATCATTAACCATGTGTACTGGGGGTCAAATACATCATAGTTGCAATTGACCATTTGACAAGATGGGTCAAGACAAAGGCCCTGGTGAAAGTAGATGCTACAAGTACTGCGCGGTTTATCCTAATCAAGTAGTATATCAACATGGATGCCTGCAAGTCTTGCTGAGCAATAATGGAACGAACTTCACGTCTCAAGTGAACCCATGATTGAATGAAATAATGTGACTTGAGGATTCATGTCTGTACCAAACTGGATGGAGATGAATGGACTGGTAGAACGGGTCAGTAGAACGCTGGCGATGATGCTGAGGAATCTGGTCACAGGAAAATAATTCTGCATAAGGAACATGCCTTAGTTTGGTGACGTTCACATAAAATATAGTTCATTATATGGTGATGGAAAAAATGCCGTTTGAGTTGCTATATGGAAGGAAGGCCGCGTTCCCACCAATTTTATTAATTGGTGGTAATACCAACATTGGGGATGAGTGCCATGAATTACCTGAACTGATTGACAAATATCCTGAGTGAAATGCAATTGCAAGCATTCAATACTACTTTGAAGAAAAGGATACAAGAAAAAATGACAGAGGATAAGAACCAACCAGCCTTATTAGAACACTGGATAGGCAAAAGAGTTGCCTATTGCAATACACATTGTTTTGGGAGAAGAAACAAACTAGATGTGTTGTGTCAAGTCCATTTGAGATTATTGCCAATATGGCAATGAACGCCTATTTCATCAAGAACCTCTTGGATGGAAGGTTAGTAAATCAAGTCCATGCTACATATTTAAAGCAATAGATCAATAAAAAATTAATAAAAAAAGAGTTTCTAAAGGACCGCTGAACCATTTAGCTGGTTATATCCTGATGATTTAAATAAATCCAAAAAAGGACTTCTGAACCAAACAAGATGGTTAAGTCTTAAAAAATAAGATCTCTGAACCATAGAAACTGGTAGTTCTAATTATACCTAGGAAACAGTTTGGGGGAATAATTAAAAAAAAGAAAAAAAATAAGATTTATAGAAATAAAGCGGGAAAAATTATTAAAAACGCACAGGTAAAAGATATATTTTAATATTTTTTATTTATCCTCAACTCAGGGATGATTCTGCCTATGTCACTTATCGGGGGAGGGAGGATGGATTACAGTAGGACTAAACAAACCATTAAAATCTATGTGAGATCAGATGCTATCAAGGGTTAGACCTACTCAAAGCTAAGTTTTCTGAGCAGATGCTGATCCCTGTGAGAACGCGCCTAGGGGAAGAGAGATGGAAATTTCAGTACTTGCCAATCATGATACCCCATATCAGGGAGGGAAGCAACTGAACAAGAAGAGGCAGATGGAGAATAACTCCAAGTAATCCCAATATGCACTGGAGCTGTAAGATTAGCCTTGAGCACTTGCCAATGGGCTTTGTCAAGAACATTGTACATATGGGCCAGCAATAAGCAAGGGATACTAGGTGGGGGTTGCTGAACCATGCCCCAATCAAAGCCATCAGGGGAAGATACCAATGGGTGTTCCAGAAAAAAGATAGTCATGTAGGGAGCAGATGGCATCCTGCAGATGATGGCTACAAGCTTATTGGAAGAAAAAGAAGAATGAGCGATGGAAGCTGGGAGAGGTGGGAAGCTTTGTGGCCCAACTTCAAAGAACTTGTCTGGCAAAGCAAATATAATAGGATGCAACATCTCAATGTAGAATGTTTTTGAGATTGGAGGGGCTCAGAGCTATGGATAGAGCTTCAGTTACTTGGGTCCTCAGTTCTGCGTAGGGGAGTGTTATAAAATTGGCAGTATTTGGGAGATATGCCGATGGATGATTTGCACAGGGTTTGAACCACTGAGAAATTAGGACTAACAATGTGATGATTGTTGTCCTCAACACAACATAATAATACTTATAAATAAATAAATATGGAGCACTCGCTCCTCAACTCTCTTTTATCTAATATCCTAATACAGCGGATTCTCCCTGTTACACTCACTCTAGAATTACTAACAACCTTTCTTCCTCGATCATCTCATCCCGCTTGTATGGTAAAAACTTTGGATGTTACCACTTTCATAGCTTAGTTTTTACTCCGCTGTATCTCATTGGCTCCACAAAACATTCATTTGTCAATTCACAATCGCCCAATTTGGCGCTTTCCCAACAACCCAAGATCACCTCATTTTAAGGCGCTCAATTAATCGTATTCATAACAACTCAGTGGATTCCATCCATTCCACCATATTGACTTAGGGCTTATCATCCAGTCATATTGAAATTGCGACATTACCCCCTCCTTGACTGGAAAATAAGGCTCCTATTGCTTATACGCCCGGAGGAACTTCACATGCACTCAGTTGATAATATTACTGCTAACAGGGTCCTTGATAGTATATGCTTTGCCCCCAGTTTTCTCAATGACTTTGAATAGACCAATCCATATAATGGCCAGCTTGTGTTCCACCCAAACCCATGTTGGTCATGGAAGAGAACCATGTCGCCTTCCTTAAACTGCACTAAAACACTTCAACATACCTGATCTGTGGCCTGATTTCTGATCTTCTTGGTTAAGCTGAAGGAATAGGCTTCAGTTTGCAATTTGATCAGAATGTTTGCAAGGTTAGTCAAATAGTGATGGGGTTCCACTACGCTGGTGTCTTCCACGCATGAATAAAGTAACGCCGTAAGAGCTGGGTGTTGGCTATAAAGTAGTTGGAAGGGACCTTTCCCCTGGCGGAATGGTAACTGATGTTATAGGCAAACACGGCAGTGGAAAGAAGGGAGGTCCAACCAGATGATTGATCCATTACTAATTTTCGCAGGATATTCATCATTGTCCCATTCACACGTAACCATTCCATTGGATTGAGGTGGTATGGGGTCATTAGAACCCCTCAGATACCCATAAGATTGTTCAGTTTAGGGAGGATGTGCAAGGTGAAGTTAGTTCCGTTGTCAGTGAGAATAAACTGAGGGCATTCAAATTGCTGAATAAGACACTCCATCACTAACTTGGCCACTGTAACTGCCCCCAAATCTCGTATTGCCCTTGATTTGACCCACCAGGTCAAGTGGTCAATAGCCACAAGAATGTACTTACACAGGATAGCTCATGTTGGTAAAGGACCAACGACATCCAGAGAAACAGAATGCCAGGCAAAGTGTGGTTTCACTACCTAATACAAAGTCTTATGGCGGAATGGCTTCTCCAATTGGCACTGATGGCAACAGGAAATGGTTTTGAGCAGATTAAAGTTCATACTTTCCCAATAGTACTGAATGCGCAACAACTCCATTGTCTTATGCACCCCACTATGTCTGACTGCCTTATGGGCGCTCATAATAATTTCTGGCTGGGCTGAGGGTTGCGGATAATTCACCGTAGAATCGCCAATCCACTTGTACAGTTCCCCATTCCGTTGGAAGGTATTTGCTCTCATTTCATTTAAAGCTTTGATCACTTGGGGCGGTTCATCGTTGTACTTCCCGCAGATCATTTTATTGAACATTATATCACTCACATCTGCAGTAACTGCAGTTGCTGGCAATCTTGATAAACAATCATCATTCAGGTGTTTTCTCCGGGTCAATGAAGAATTTCAAGGTTGTATGCCTGCTATTTAAGAGCCCATTTGGACAAGCGCCCTTCCAGTTCTTTCAGAATTTGTAAACAGCGTAGTGAGGCATGATCCGTTACAGCTTTGAATTTTACCCCATGCAAATACACCCAGAATTGCTTATAGGCGTAGATCACCACTAAGCACTCCCACTCAGTCATGGTATAATTATGCTCATGGCTATTCAAGCTACGACTTCAATATGATACAGGGTGCTCCTCTCCTTCCTTATCTTTTTGGGATAGGACTGCCCCTACGGTGGAAAGGGATGCATTCATTTAAATGATGAACTTTTTTTCAAAATTAGGATAGCATAACATTGTAATGCTGATCAGTGCCATTTGAAGCATATCAAAAGCGCGTTGCTACCATTCCGTCCATTCAAAAATGGTGTCAGTCTTTAATAACTCAAATAGTGGGCCCCCAATACAGTTGAAGTTAGGGATGAAGCGCTGGTAATATCCGACCATTCCCAAAAATACCTGTATATCCCGTTTGCTGTTGGATGGAGTCATTTTACGTATAGCCTCCACCTTGGCTGGTTGAGGTCGCAGCACTGTGGTGTCAACCATGAACCTCAGGTACTCCAACTAGTCCTTAAAGAAGTGGCATTTCCGAGGTTTGATCTTTATGTTGGCCTCAGCGAGATGGCAGAACACAGCTTCTAGATGATCAAGGTGTTCAGAGAAGGTTTGAGAGAAAACATTAATGTCATTAAGGTATACAAAGACACACAACAGTTTTAGGTCCCCCAGAATAGTATCCATTGGTCGTTGAAACGTAGCTGGGGCGTTACACAGCCCTTGCGGCATCCAAGTTGGTTGGAAAAGACCTTTATATGTGATTACAGCGCATTTCTCCTGCTCCGCTAGTGGCAACTCAATTTGCCAGTACCCTGAAATCAGGTCCATAGATGGGAAGAACTGAGCTCCTCCTAGTTGATCCAAAGCGTCATCAATCCATGGTAAGGAATAGGAGTCCTTTTGGTGATGCTGTTGAGCTTTTGGTAGTCTATTACTATGAGGTTGGTGCTATCCTTATTTTTAACAATCAGAACGGGTGAAGCCCAGGGACTCTTGGATGGTTCAAGCATCCCTTGCGTTAATAGCTTGTCAATTTCCTCAGTTACTACTTCTTCTGCCACCCTTAATCAGCAGATCAGCCTTGACCTGATGGGAGGATAATTTTAAGTGTCCAGCCTATGAACCACCCTCCGTGCACATCCTAAATTGTGGTTATTGACAGCGAAAATCTCTTTATATTTTTGAAATAAAGCGATTGCCCTATTCTTCTGTGGTTCCAACAGCCCCATTAACTCGTCGTGGGATATAACAGCCATTACATTTAGCGGTTTTTTGAAAGGCAGACCAAATTCCTCCAGTGACCCAAATTCATGAACTGAAAAACCTTCTTGATGGGAATTAAGTGTAAGTATGTCACTATATGGTGGCGGCGGTGGTGTAATTGCAGGGGTATCAGTTGTAGATTTGCAAGTAAAATTTTGATCTCCCCTTACCCTGGTAATATAATGCCTGGAGCCATGTGGGACTCCAACCATAATTGCTGATATGTCACAACAACCTCCCTATAGAGTCCATCCGGAATTTCAACCACTAACTCAGTGTTCAGTATAACTTGATGCCCAGATGGAATATATATAGATCCAGCTGCTCTCAGCGGCAACCCTTGATATTCATAAATCTGTTGAAAAAAGAGCCCAGGTTTTACTCTTTAATCGCTGGTAGCGTACTGGGATTACTCCGTCACTATATACTAGATTGATATTCCCCATATGCACCAGATCATATGGCACTCTGCGAGAGGTGAAGTAAATTGGGATGCACTGACCCAATATTTCAAAAGTCTTATTCGTCATATCAATGACAGCCCCATAGTGTATCAAGAAAGCAGCTCTTATTAGCAGATCATAATGACTATTTGGTAACACTATAGCTGGGGCTACCATGACAATAGAACCAAACTGCAGTGGAAACGCACTGTATGCTCTCTCAGAGACCATATTTTCTGCTCCAGCAGTGCCGTATACCATCCGGTGAACCACATCTGGTTTTAATGACAACCTGGCTAAAAATTTGGTAGAGACTATATTAATGGGGCACCGGTATCTATGATGGCACGGACTCAGATCATAGCTACAATCAGATCACAGTAAGTACATTCGGAGTAAGACACATCTTGACTGTTTAGAACATGTAAATCTAAAGAATCCCTGTTTTCAAGGAAACATGCAATCCCTTTACCAATTCTGGGGTATTGTTGGATAATAGTTTTGACTGAAAGAGCGGCACTTACTGCTTTCAAAAAAGGTGCATCTGAGGGGGGTCTAACTTTTCAAGGGGAAACTTGGTTGAACATTTGCCATGTTTACAGCTCGACCTGCATTGAGGACCCCTCTTCTGCCGTATCCATGAATTGCATTTGTATTATCACATTTACCCCTCCAACTGGCTGTTGGTATAGAAAACCATCGTCATACTAGGATAAATCCTCTGGCTGTGTATGAATAGGTTCAGATGGGACGTTTTGAGTCAGATTAGCAGAGGTAGAGAGTCCCATCTCAACTCTGCTCTGACTTTTCCCTGATTATACTGCTCCCACAATAGGTACTGAACCTGACGATTATGAAAACTCCTAGCCAGGTGCCCCGCTGACCGCATGAAAAGCAATTAACCCTATGAGACCTGCGTCCTTGAGTGTTGTAAAATGGGCTACCAAAAAAAGTGGACTGGTATCGAACAGTGTAATCAGGCCCAACCTAGGAGGTGAACTGCTGTTGGCAACTTGGTTGAAAACGAGGCTGGTGATGATAATAAGGCCAGGAATGTCAACTGGACACTGAACAGGGAGGGATGATTCCTCCATATAAACAAGACTAGCAGAGGATGCAATAGGGTTCCGCTCTATTCTGGGTGGAGGGAAGGTAGTAGACAGACTGCGTAGAATTTGAACAAGTTTAAGCAAAGGTACATCAACATCTAAATATGGAGCAAAAGCATTAAAAAGCTCTTGGTATGGTTTCACAGCAGAGGTCAACGCTATGATTGTGTCACATGCCGTTAAAACTTCTGCCCCAATTAACATATGGGCTTCTGCTGAGAATCAATCAGCAAACGCAGTGAGGGTCTCATTATGTTGAAACCCAATGGTTAAAAACTCAGCTTTTCGCTGCAACATTTTTGTGGATCCATTAAACAACTGCAGCACTGCCATCTTAACTTCATAGTAGGAAATGGAACTAGCTGAGAGATATCAAACGACTTGATCAGCACTCCCAAAATCCAAAGAGGAGAGCATTAATTTCGCCCTTTGTCAATATAAAGTACCTTCAGTTGCAAACTCAAATCAGAGAAAGAACCCATGAATATTTCCTTCACAATCAAATGGCAGCAACTTATCATTGTAAACATTCTGAAGCAACTCATCGTGCTTTTTGAGCACAGTATCTAACATGAGTCTCAACTCCTCATATGCAACAGGCCTAGTATTTTGTGCAGATTCCTTATAAAACAACCTGGATGCAACATAGCTGGCAGCTGAGTTTTCATTGTATGTTATTAGTCAATGGACCCCCTGTAGTGAGCACCACTGTTATAAAATTAACAGTATTTGGGAGATACGCCGACAGATGATTTGCACAGGGTTTGACCCACTTAGCAATTAGGATCAACAACGTGATGATCTTTGTCTTTGACATAACAGAATAATATTTATAATTAAATAAATATGGAGCACTCACTCCCTCGACTCTATTTTATTTAATATCTTAATACAGAGGATTCTCCCTGTTACACTCACTCTAGAATTACTAACAACCTTTCTTCCTTGATCATCTCATCCTGCTTGTATGGTAATGACTTCAGGTGGTACCACTTTCATGGCTTAGTATATCACTTTGCCGTACCTCATTGGTTCCACTAATTATTCATTTGTCAAGTCATAATCACCCAATTCAGCCAATTTCCAAACAGCCCAATATTACCTCATTTTGAGGCACTCAATTAATTGTATTCATAACAACTCAGTAAATTCCATCCATTCTATCATATCAACTTAGGGCTTATCATCCAGTTATATTGGAATTGTGACAGGGAGTTCAAAATGTTTGCAGTTTCCAATGATCAGTTCAGTTGACAGATAGGCTGGTTTTTAATACTGGTTGAGTTGGAAAAGGAAGTTCAGAAGCATGTCTGATTCAGTGATTAACAATCAAACAAGAGTGGAGGGCATTGCTTCAGGAGTTTTGACAATGATTGTAGGAGTATACGCAAATGGAGCTAAATCCAGGAGAGTTTTAAAGTCTAACTTGGGAATTGATGTAGAGGGAGGATTGGTCATGAGTTGTTTGAGACAATTGCTAACCTAGTTTCATCTGGGTTGGATACTTTTTCCAGTAATTCCATGGAAGGACTGGCCATGAGTACTTGATTGGGAGTATGAGTCCTTGGAGGACCATAGAATAGCTCCGTCATGTAGATTGACTCATCAGTTGGAAGAGCTGAAGGTCTTTATCAGACATGCTATCAAGCAGTTGTTGGTACCAAACTCTGAATTCAACATATGAGCTGGATGAGAGGTGGAGTGTCGGAATTTTATAATAGGTGACAGTATGCACTCTGAATCAATTAAGTTCTAATTTTGTAAAAAATAATCTAAAAATTAATGATATAAGAGAGGATACCCAGGTACTAGAATAGGGACCTCTACCGCTGCCTCCCGAGTTTGATTCTGGTACTAGAACTTTGGGTAGGGGACAATTATGACTGTGTTGGCGTTGTGCACCAATGCCCCAAACTGAGATAGCAAATAGCAAAGGCGGTCCATGGAGTTCCTGGCCTATCATATGCTGCACATGGAGGTTTTCCAGATTTTATCCTCCTTTCCCATTCATTCAATTTCCCCTCAATTGGTGCGTTAATGTCCCCAGGTTGGCCCACCTCAAATAAAAAAATAATGATATAAGTTCTCTAGAGAAGAAATAAGAATGTATGAGCCAAGAAGTTATTATGGGAAACTAACAAGGTGAACATAAATGAGCATCCTTAATTGTGCTGAAAAACTGAACATTGATGGCAAGTATCTCTTGTCAAGGGCAAGGAGGAAAATCAGGAAATCAAGAACGCTAGATTAAGAATCCTGAATATGAAAGTGGGTCATATGCCATGACAGGGGGAAAACCAGATCCTGGGAACAGTATTGTCACAAGTAAATCAATCAGCTCAGCATGACAGAAGGTCATGAGGACCATGCTCTGAGTAGGCGGTAGTGAAGAGGAAGTGAGAGAGAACCACATGCCAAAGATTGTCCTGAGCAGCATTAAGTACTGATTGATTGTATTCCGCTTGAGCCCAAGAAAGATTCAACCTGGTGTCCAAGATGGTATTCTCCAGTCCTAATCTATCCTTGCTTGAACTCTAGGAAAGAGGGTGATGTGTTGGGATTTTTGCCCACATTTCCAGCTGTCTAGATTACCTTGGTACGCTAGGGATAATTCCCTATAGTGAGTGAATTAGATATTGGTTGACCCCAATTTCAGGTTAGCAATGTTTGGGGATTTTAGGCAATTTGCCTGGCTTAGATCAGTTAGAGATCAATAGGGTTAATGCGTAATATCTCATTGGGCAGAGTTATTAACAAAATGGGACATCTGATAGTTGATTGATGTCTAAATATCAGGCGTACCAATTGTAATCAGTCGGGTTTCATCACCAACTGATTAAGAATTTAAGAGAAAGTTGAAAGTCGAGTGATGCCACCTGAAACTAGTGAATCAATAAGTTGGCTCAAGACCTGCCATAATTGATAACAAGTCCCATAACCTAAGCAGGTCGCTCACTAAATATGGTTGGTTTGCTGCGATTGAGTAGAAAATGTTAGTGACAAGTTTTCTGACTCTTTCCATTTTAGGTTTCAAGGATGTCTGACAACGAAATCCTAACAAGAATAAGGAAGAGATTGCTGATGTAATGACAAATATTAATTCATTGGCAACGGCTGCCGTTTCAAGGCTGAGGCGCTAACCAAGGGTTGGGCGCCAAATACCCTCTATAAATTACCCTGAGAATTCAGTTAATAAAAAATCAATTAGCAAAATTCAGTTATTAGTTCTATTTATCTTCAAGGAAATTATTGCTGTGTGCTTTAATTGGAGACTCTTTAGTAGGTTAAAAAGTAAGGATTGAGGATCCTGAAAAGAGAAGCTGAGCCAAGATGGGAATTGCTGTGACTTTGTGTCACCAGAAAGAGTCCATAAACTAGGATCTGAGAATGGATCAAATTAGGCGGATAAGGGCATAATCAATACTGGGAATATCTAGAGTATCTTGAGGAGGAATACTGGTCAAGTGTTGGACCAGAAACTAATGATATATTCAACTATATAATAGTCTTCATATTAATATCAAACATAAAATTATTTGAGGTATGCTGACCAGGAGAAGAGCGTTACTATAACAGAGAATCCAATGAAACAACCAAAAATATGAACCAAACACCCAAAATGAGCAGTGAGACACACACAAAAAACGAAAAATAACCCTAGGTAGCACATCAGCTTGCCGCATATCCTACCATGATGGAAGGGGAGGGGGATTAGGCAGGTTATTAATTTGTCTTCAGTCATTGAAGAGGCAGATTGATGCTGAGAGCAAGGGGTTGGGGTATCCGCGGGATGAGGGTCAAGATAAAATATATAAGCGTTGAGGTCATCATTGACAATTTTTCCCTGGAGCATAGTTTCTATAAGTTCAGCAACCATTTGTCCCACTTAAATGCAGGAGGCGGGAAGCTGGGTAAATTTTACAATGTTGGCTCTGGTGATGCATGTGGATGAGAAAATCTTCCAGTTGAGACACATGCTTGACAGAGGTGATGGCAGCTTCTCTGAGTCAAGTGATTTCTTCTTCTGCAACAGCAAAAAAATTGAAGAGTGAAATTAGTGTTATGCAGCCCCTCTTTAAATTCAATGACAGAGGCTGCCACAGCTTTGCAGAGATGGTGACTTTTGGGTGAAGCATTCGCGGCCTTGGCTAGCTGATAATCACTCAGGAAGAGGTAAAATTGGGTTTTGGGACATATTGTTTAGGCGGCAGTAGGTTCAAAAAAACCTGAATAAAATAAGGTTCTACATTAATTAGGAAATCTGGTAGTGAGACAATTTTACCAGATTCATTCATTTCATCCAATAAGTCTCAGGGATTTTGGTTGATTAGGATTGATTTGGTGATAAGTGACTTGGGTTTGGTAAGTTTTGGGGTGGGTTATTGTTTGTATTGAATTTGGGTCCAAACCTGCGCCCAATTGGTTGACATGGGTGTAAATTGGCCTGCTTGGGCTTGGGTTGCTAGATCCTGCTTCTGATTCAATGAGAGCACAGCCTGTGGGGGTGGGGGAAGCCAAAATTCCTTACAAACTCTGTTGGTGTGGCCTCCTGGGTGAAGTTGGCAGTGGTCACAAGTGTTGAATTTTTAACAAAAAAGTATTTTGTTTGGTCCAACTCATGGCAGAGGGGGCAAATTGTGCAGCTATTGTTGGTGTGAGCCCAAAAGAAATGGTCAGGCGCAGATGGGATATAGACATGCGGTGGGATGTGCTGGGCCATTTTTAACTGGTGGGAGGTAATGGTGGCCATTGCTCAAGGTGCTGCTTGGAGCTCAGCACCACTTGGGACAAGAAATTGGAGGATGGGGTTTGTGCCATAAGTGGACATCCCTGATATCAAGTATGCATATAATGCATGAAGGGGAAGGTGGGAGGAAAGGTTTGTAAAGGTCACCACAAGTGTGGTAACATTGGGGAGACGTTTTCAAAGTGGTGGTAATGGGTGTGTTTTAGTAAATTAAGGGCGTTGCTGCTTCTGCAGCCGCGTCCTCTTCAGTGGGGAAACCAATATTAAAATATCCTTTTGTAAGAGCTGAAGTTAATTTAACCCGCTGAAGCAAAGGTGGCCATTGTCAGGTCAATAATTGCTTTGTTGACTTATGGGAAGAGATGTCCATTATATGACTCAGAGGAAAAAGTAGATAGTGGATTGATGTAGGGCTAGGGTTGGGGGCAGGTTTGGTGGACTCATGCAACGTGCAGTGCTAACTCCCTTGGAGGAGCAAATTGGGCAGATTTATTTGGCGGACTGGATGAGCTCATCTGCATGCATTTGCCTGCTGGATGGTAAATGCTAGCGGGTGGCTCACCGCTGACCTACACTGGGGCAGCAGGTAGTGAATCTGAGGACATATATGGAAAACTGAGGCAGAAGAAGTGGTAGTGGTCTTTAACAATTTTTTCAAAAGTTGCTCAAAGTGATGTTAAGTGGAAAGAAAAGTCTATATTGTTTTTTGTATATCATATATCATCAGATAACGCAAGGTTTGCAAAAACCTAACATATGCAGTTATCAATTTAGGGGTTAATATTATTATTAATGAGCAGCAAAGCCCCTAGATACTTAACAACTAATATTATAATTTGGATGATTTTTAAGCATTGTACTAGCACCTCAGCAGTGTATATTCACCTTTCAACCAGCCCAATTACATTTCTTCATACAGCTGAAGAAATACAATAAGTGAGGGAAAGAATATATGCTAATTAAATAATAATGCACCCCTAATTGGGATGCCAGAAAGCCTCTCAATAGTACTAAGGTCTATCTAATGGGGCCATCTGTGTGTGAGTACTATTATGCCAATTATAAAGGTTTGACATACATAAAATTCATTATTCATACATTCTAATAGCATTAAATTCAAAAGTACAACTAGGTTTATGACATAAACACATTTGATTAACCCAAGTTGAGCCCATAATTTGCCATTATAATATTATATAATAGCAATTATTAGCTACAATAATCATGTTGATTAGATGCAATTAATGTGGCTTTGAGGTGAATCTGATATAACAGATTATGCAGATGACTTGGGAAGGATCAAAAGATTAATCAATAAAAATAATCTATCAGCATTGATAGTTTTCTCAAAGGGTTTATTTTTGAGTCAACCATCAAAATTTAACACCCATAGTTCCCCTTCTGTGGTATCAGGACCTAATGGTGAATGTGGTCCCACTGTACTTGCTAGAAATGAGGGCCCACCTGGGTCACCTGGACCACCTGGACCCCAGGTTCTAGTCATGATTCCTGATTCTGAAAACTTTGACCCTTTGGAAATTAGACTTCAAGTGTTAGAACAACAAATATGACCATAGCTCAGGGAAGTTAACTATCTTTAGAATGGCGTTCAATTGATCCAAGATATGCCTTAACTAATCAGTTGGAGGGCAACAACAATACTCATCATCTATGCAAGAATAATCAATACTTGCAAGCAACTCAATTTACAGTGTTATCAGCTTCTATTGATCATTCTATGAAAATTACAGAGTGCTAGAGAACAAGCAAAATAAGATTTAAAATCTTTTTGTAATTTAAAACAATCTATATCCACTGATCAGCTCACACAATGGGTTTATAATCTAAAGGATGATCTTAACAACCTATGATAACAAGTTTATCAGATTCCTCCTCAAACCCATATTCTTGAGTCTGAACTCTCTAAGGCTAATAATGTAACGCTCTCTGCTATTCATGTACTAACTGGTGAATCCAATTCTTTTAAGCCTACTTTCTTAGATAAGTTGAGCCTGCTGAAGGTAGCATTTATTCCTTATTGTTTATTTATGAACGAGCTTTGGAGGGAGCAACTATCACCAAAAGGTTCAACATGATGCTTCCTGTTTGAGCCATTTTGATCAAGTAACTATGGTTCCCCACCTTAAGATTTTTCACACCTGGGTCCATGTTAAAACTTCCCTTTATCAAAGAATTTGAAAGCTAAAATTTATATCTAATTAAAACAGGACTTTATGGGTATTCAAATTAAACAAGGTGAGTCAGTTCAAGATTTTGTAAGCGTTTTTATCATGATGCTCAAAATCTCACTACCTGTAATTGCATCACCTTTGATTCTATCTCTGCTGTATTGACTGCCTTTTCATTTTTTTTCTTTTACCGCTCAAAGTCACTTTTGAGCGATTTTAAAATTCAAGTTTTACTTATCCACAGCCGTCTGCCCAAACCTATTCTTTGATGTCCTTGGATCCGCCGCCTGTCACCCCAGTGTGAGGCAGCATTGCACCCCCACCTAGCGTTTTCCGCCCCGCGGGCAAGCGCATTTGGATGGGCTCAAACAGCCCACCCACTGCTTCCAACCGTTTTGTCCCCCCACGGGACTTAGCGCTCCACCTGGCGCGCGTCCACCCTTCTCGCCCCATTCTCTCGTTCTCCATCGCTCTGCCATTCGCTATTGCCTTAGAGTGGATTATGGGCATTTGTTCCCATATGCCAATAAGGCAATTATTGACCTAGCCACTGCGGCCTTTGCGCCAGCTGGATTTATAGACTTCCGCCCTTTTAAAAGCTACTTTGACATTGGGTTCCAATATGAGGAGGATGCTGAAGCGGCAGCACAAACTCCTCTAATTTATAAAAAAACCCATTCCCACAACTCATACTCGCCTCCCTTCAGACACTACGCTGGTGGTATCCTTTGCAAATCTCTCTCATCCCACCTTCCACCCCAGGTTTTGCATGACCAGTTGGTCGCGGGGCTCATGGCTTATGGCACTCATCCCAACCTCATCTTTGCCATTCCATCTGGTGCGGAGCACCTTGCTGCTCCTCGTGCAACAGCCACCATCATACCACACCACCCTACCATAGCCCAACAAATCCCACCCCACGCTAGTGTGGCTGCAGCGACTGATCATTTCTTTTGGTCTCAGGTCAATAATGGTAGGCAGATTTGTTCCATCTTCTTTGGCCTCAACCATGCAAAAAAAGCGTGCCCTCAGGCAAGTCCACTGCTGCAGCTTCTGAGCCCCCCTCTGGAGGTTCAGTATGGGGCGCTTTGCTGCCCCCTCCCACCCTCCAATCTCGTTCAGTGGGCCCACATGGAAAATCAGCCCCCCAAAACCTCCATTCTCACTCTCCCTTCTAAATCTACCCCAGCCAATCAGAGCAATGCTTGGACCACCATTGGCACCTAAGCAGCTGCCCATTCGCCCAATCCCACCCACCCAAATTTGAACGCCACTATTCCAGTGAACCAGAATCCACAGGATCTATTGGCTGAAACGACGAATCAGGTAATGTCCTCATTAGTAAGCATACAGGTCAACCTCTCTGCCAAGGCGATTATGGTCAGGAAAATTTTTTCCTTTCTGACTTTGATGAAACCCCTACCCCTCGCCATTTTTCTCCTCTGCCCAATATGGTCCCCTTCCAAAGTGACCACCAGCTCGCCTTACCTGTGGTGGCCTCTCCTCATTGCATGAAACTATGCACCGCGGTGGCCCAGTCAATGGCTCAGCTCCAGAATGGCCTGCCCACCCTCTTCTTCCCCCCGACTTCCCTGAATCTCCCTGCAGTGACATCTCGAAACTATTTGATGATGCTTAAGTTGCTGTTATGAATGTCGCAACGCTTGCTTCATTCAACCCCTCAGCCAAAATCACCCGCCACAGTATTTCCCTTTTCGCCCAACTTCCTGAACCCGCAAAGAAGCTGAAGTTCTCCTCGCAGCTTTTGTTGAAACAATTTCCCATCACTATCTTGATGTGGAAGTGGAAAACTCCTACTACGCTGACCTCCACCCCCACTATGCGGATGCCCCAACGCCCTGGCTCTCTGCTCTGATCCAGTTCTGTAACAAAAATCCCTTGATTGAGGTGGGTCTTTCTAAAAATCAACCCCCCAACACCTCCTCACCCTCTGCCATGGTGGGTTAGCAGTTTCTGCTTCCCACCTGGTTAGTTGTTTTTTTTGTTGTTTTGAGTTTTGTGTTTGGTATTGTCTGTCCCCTGGTTGGTGTACCTCGAATAAATGTATTGACTGCCTTTTCCTTGCATACTCAGCTGTTGCTTCAATTAAAGTCGCTTAATGGCACTTTTCAATCTAACCACATTATAAAGGAGGTGTTAATGGAGATAACTAATGGTGAGATGCACTCATCTTCAGTTAATCCTCTCCAAACCCATGTTCACATGGTACCACTTTAATGCAAGTCCCAAAAAAATCCCTGCGGTTATTGTGGATTAAGTGTTCATATGGAAAATTAATACTGGAATAAACAATCCAATTAGTCAAAAAAGAGGATTCAGCATAGGGAATGAGTTTCCAGTGCTGACCAACCTTTTTTGCCTCAACCACAATTTTCTATCCCATCTAAGGATTTCTATATTTTTCTGCTCCAGGTGATTTTGATGTCCCTGATGAATTAGTTGTTAAAGATATTAATCATCTTAATCTTCTGTTTTTTTCTTCTCCAATCTGGTTGAACTGTACTTCTATAATATCAATTCCACATTATGGGACTGATGTGACCTGAGTGGAAAAGTTGATACATAAAGTAAAAATTTTGGCCATTATTGACACAAGATTACCTATCAATGTGGTTTCATCCCGCTTATGAAAAAATTAAGTGGCCAAATTAATACTCCCAGGAATATGGCACTGTTGGGCCTTCTTATACTAAAACTATAGAATCTCATTCCTCTCTCCTAATGAGATATAGGAAATTGGTTGTTTCAACCCCAGATGTGGTATTGGACAAAAACTGTTATGATCTCCTCTTAGGAACCAAATTTTTAATTTATAATGAACTCATATTAATTACAAAAACAATTACTTTTCCTTATTTGGTTTATCAAGTCTCAATATTTTTAAAAGATGTCTTAAATAATATTGGTAAACTAAAATGGTGCATTTGTTTAATAAAACCCCTAAATCTATCTTTCACCTCAAATACCAAATATTGGGATCTAAAACCATTCTTCTTCCTTCTTCAGTTTGTGCAGAGAAAGGAATGCCTTTTATATTCAACCAACATGATCATTATTCCTCCTAAATCTGAATTTATTATTGATGCTGGAGTACAAGTATATATCAGCTGATCATTTATTAGAAATTCCAGTTAATGCTAGCCTTCTAATTTAGAGGATTTAACTTGCCATGGGATCTGTGATCTTACTTAATTTGGAACTATTCTAGTTTTATTAGCAAAACTTAACTCAAAACCTTTAATATTCAATATAAATAATCCTTTTGCATTGTGCGGCCTGCTTCTACAAACATTTTATTATCTGTCACTGGATAAAGGGAGCTAAAGGACTCGAGCTGGATGAGCCACCTACTATTGCTAGGGTCAAAGTGAAATATGGAGATTCACTTTTCCAAAAAAAACAACGAAAAGTGGAGGCTTTATTAAAGAGTATGCAGATAAATTTTCAGATAGTTCCAGTCATTTTGGGTTAAAATAAAAAATTTACAGCATAAAGTAAAAACTTGAGATGCTTCCCTATTTAAGCCTGACCATACCAAAGAACTAAGGTTGAGGAGGCTCAAGTAGCTATGGATTAAAGTAATTACTAGATGCTGAGTTATTACTCCTTTACAGAGCTCGTGGGCTTCCCTCTTACTTCTGTTTTGTAAAAAAAGTTGGGGTCATATGTTAGTTATAATTTTGACTCCTTTATAGTATTAATCAAAAAAATCCATATCCAAAATCCTACATTGATGATTTGCTGAGATTGTTATCTGGGTCACAGATCTTTTCAGCTATGGACCTAGCTAGTGTTTATGGAAAATTGAACTTGCCTCTGAGGATCATCAATAATGTGCTTTAATGTCTAACAAAGGGTTAATAAGCCTATTTGTATGCATCAGATGCTTTAAAAATCCCTGTTACATTTCAAAGGGACATGGGTAGGTTATTTGGCGGTTTGAAAGCTTCCAAGTGTCATTGTTTATTTGGATGATGTCACTGTAGTTTTATCACACTTTTTTTGAACACTTAAATTACTTGAAGGAAGTTTTTAGCCAAATTCATTGTGCTTCCTTTAAGCAGAAGACATCTAAATGCGCTTCTTTTCAAAACTGAGATGGAATTTTCAGGACATAAGGTTACCCAAGAAGGAAAATTGCATTTGTCTAAAAAATACAAACTACTAAGGAAGTGCCTATACCTACAAATTTACTGTATAAAATTGTTTTTAGGGATGGTTGGCTATTACCACCAAATTTATCCCCCACTTTTCTGAGGTTGCAGAATCTTTGGTTATTTATTACACATTGAAGTTTCTTTCTCCTGCAAAGAGTCGCAACAACAAAAATTTAACCTCTTACACCATTTTCAATTATAGCTCCAGTTTTATCTCACCATGATTCTACAACCTTTTCTTTTATATACTGAAACCAGAGATGTGGTTGTTGGGGCCATCTTGGCTCAGCATGAGTATAACTTTATAGATTACCCTATTGCATACTCTATAAAGACTCTCTCCAAAGCAGAATGCAAATACATCATCACTGAAAGGGAATGCCTCACGGTACTACTAGACATCAAAATTTTTTGCATATGTCATTATGACATCCATTTTACAATTATTACTGTTCTTGCATCTGTAAAATGGTTACAACAAATTGAAGATCCTGATGGACGTTTATATAGGTGGGCTTCAAAGCTCTATAATATGATTTTTAAATTACTAATCATGATGGAGCTATTTATTAAAAAACTGATGGACTTTCTCAGTTTTTCATACTCACCTTAATCACTGCTGAAAAGGATCACAATTTTACCCTCCTTGGTAGGCTTAACTTTGGGGTTGTGAATCCAAGTAAATTAATTCCAAACTAAAAGCGTTAACTTTTGGCTTAATTAATGAGGGTTTGCTTTATAAAAAAGTGGGAGCCAAGTGGCTACCTTTTATTCGTCCATCTGCTGGGACTAATACTACTATAAAAGCTTATCAATCCACTGGTCATGGGTCTGTCAATAGTACAGTGAGATGGTTAAAAGTAGCTGATTTTAAATATTGTGATTGAGACCGTCCATGATTTATTAGAACCCTGTCTCACATGCCAAAATAGAACGTGGTGAGAATTCAACCTATCAGCATAAAATTGTGGAACCTTTAGAACCTTTTTCCACTATGATTACACAGGGAACAAGACTTTTGTTGCATTGATAAAAACACTTTTTCTTAACTAATTTGGGTGCGCTGATTCCTTATCTGAAGTTGGTTTTTTCTTCAAGCTACATTTTTTGCAATCCGTTTTTAACAATTTTTACATTAATGTAAAATTCTTAATTTTCAGCATTTATCTCAATTTACAAATGTGGGATACTATCTTAGTCACCTTTATGGCGATAATGTAAGTCATTTAAACAAGAACATTGTGTGGCGTACAATTATGAATAAATTTTGAAATGTAAAAGAATATAATTACTTATTCAAAGTATTTATATGACATAAAACACTATTAAATACAAACATATATTTTTCTTAACTATAGCATTAATATATACATACAGATGGAAGATGTTAATTAACTAATGCAGCAATGTGACATAGAGAGCATGCAAGAATCATTCAGGCAAGAATTTGCACTTGTAGCTCTTGAATTTGTGGACTTTCTCAGGATTGTCTCATTTGATGCTCCAGCATAAGTCTGTCATCATATACATGTCCCGCCGCCCTTGATAACGCTCTTCCATTGTCTTCAAGCCTTGATGGAAGCGTTCCCCCTGCTCATCACCAACATCCCCAAGGTTTTTGGGAAGTTTATCAAAGTAGCTGTTGGGATTCCTATACAAATCTGAGAATTACTTGTGTCAGATGATGGAAATCAAACCCAAACTGATGAAATATCTGAAACTATTGTTGGGGATAATCCCCAAAAAATTAAAGGTATTTCAATATTGAGGATCAAAAGGAGAGGATACCCAAGTGGTAGAGTAGGAACCTCTACCACTGCCTCCCCGTTTGATTCTGGTACTTGAACTTTGGGCAGGGGATGATTATGACTGTGTTGGCGTTGCACACCAATGCCCTGAACCGAGATAGCAAATAGCAAAGACGGTCATGGAGTTTCTGGCCTATCATATGCCGCGTATGGAGGGTTTCCGGATTTTATCCTCCTTTCCCATTCATTCAATTTCCATTAATCGGTGCAGTATCATCCCCAGGTTGGCCCACCTTGATATAAAATAAAAAAATATTGAGGATCAACCCCAAATGATGCAATCGGATATTACTCCCCTAAAACCCCCTAGTATTGTGGTTCAAACATGATCTATGCGGTGATCAAATCCAGTTTCAAAGAAATGAATAATCCTGCCACAAAATCCCTAATGGTAAATGAGCCTAGATATTAGTTTGAAATGCTTGGGAATTTACTAAGAAACAAATCTCTATTCTCTCATGTAATCCTGTGTCTAAGCAAATAAACCTTACTTTCTTTTCGCCAATTAAATATTTTTTGGCTTATCTCTAAGTATATATAGTGATAAAAATATAATTAGGATTTACCACTTGGAAACCGTGCTTGAGTGAAGTTTATAAAGCCAAGGAAAGTAAAAACTTATATCCAGCACCCAAGGACTTTGGGTTTTAAGGAATTAAACGTAATAGGACAAGTGGCCTAAACCCCTTAGTCCTGACAAAACTGGTGCTCCCTACCAGGTATACCCTGAGTTCACAGTGCAACTAATATTGAATGGGCAATAACAATTTGATTTCAGATCCTCTCTGGATTAGGAGCGCCTTAAACTCTTAGCTAATTTACCCGCTGTGGTATGTGGTATGGAGCAAAGAATGCTCGCTATAGGTCAACGCCAACTTGAACTTTGAGGTGTGACTACCGAGCTAAAAAGCAAAAATTGATAGTTAACCCTGCTTGTTGCCACAAACTTGGCCTTTTATGTCGCCCATGATTGGGTAGGCTCAATAATTGAAGATAGCAACTACTTACAAAATCAGATGCACGCTCTCCACCATCAAAAATCCTCTAGCGATAGTTCCTCTTTAGGTGAAAACACGCCTCCAGTGTCAATGCAAATAATTCAATTGTTAACCACCCAGTGGCACGTTCAAACCGTCATTCAAAGAGAAGTTTGTCTTAGGCAAAGGGAGTAACTTCTCGTGCATAATTTGTTAAAAAAGTGCTATTTTAGAGGCCACCAACACCCAAAGGCTCAAGAACCTAACTAACAGTCTTAGTTGTGTCACTCAAGACATTATAGTACCTCATCTAATGCATTGCCGTACTTGTAATGATGTCAAGACTGCCTTGATTTAAAAATTTGATGCGATCTAACTATATATATTTAAGATCAAGCTTTTATGGGCATAAGCCTTCATTGGGGAGAAACTGTCCCTGAGTTCACTGACTATTTTACCTTGAAACTCACATTGTTCATAGATTTCATCTTACTTGGATGACGTTGTCACTACCTCAATTTTGGCGTTTAAAAATATGCCCAATATCTTACTCTACCTTAAAGCGGTGATGTCTAACTTGACGTCCCACCTCCATATCAAAGAGGCCATTTTGGAGATTTTATTCAGCCTATTCAAACCCACTGGTCCCCCTCATTTTAATAATAATAAACTTTGGCCCTAAGTGCTAGCAGTTACACCCCCTGAGTCGCCTACAATTAAATTATTCTGCACTCTTTGCAAAAGAATCAACCATACTGTAAACTTTTGTCACATCCTCCAATGTATATTGGCAAAAGACAGTCATTATAGGTCAGAGGCTCACTATGCTGACAACAATATGTGTTTCAGGACCCTTATACTAGCTCTAGTTCTATGATCAGCACCTTGGACTGCTCTATGTGTTATCAGTTCCTACAGAAGTCAACGTACCCCTTTCTATCCAAGAAGATAAAGATCTTTAACTTTATTATTTTTATAAAGGGCATCTACCCAAGCACTTTTTTGTAAGTCAGTTTATCTATGTAAAGCCAAGCAGTAGCAGATAAAACCTTCAAATGCATTGCCAGCCCTTAAGCCTGGCTGTGGCAAAATCCTCCGCTTGCTTCACTACAAATTTCCATTGAAAGTTTACTAGCTGCTAACTCTAAGTTCAGCTCTTTGGAGGTTTAAGAAGAGGTAGTCGTACATAAGGTTAAAATATTGGAAATAATTGACACTGGCTCGCCGGTTAATGTTATATCCTCCCAACTTATCCAAAAAATAAAAATGGCCCCAGACTTTTTTCACAAAGCTGAATATGGGACGGCAGGTAATTGGACGACTAAGGCAATTGGGGCGTATTCTGCCTTACCTTTATGATTCAGGAAACTTTTAATTGCTGCACCTGCTATTGAATTAGAAAATGATATTTATGAGTTGCTTGTTAGGGTCCAACTGATGCAAAATTTTAACCGCATCATCAACCACAAAGAAAATACCTGCCCTACTAGAGTATCAGATTCCGTTAATAATTTAACTCCCAGTTAAAAGTAAAGGAGCCCCAAAAATGAACATGCCTTCTTAAATATCCGTCCTTTATTTTTAAAGTTAGATTTAAGACTTAGGAGGAAAAACTAAGTTACCCCCTGAGGCTGTGAACGCTGAAGATGGGATCCCTCTATACGCCCTCGTCCTATTAAGATGCCATCTGGCTCACAAGTTATTGTGGATATGGGGATTAAGTTTCACATCCCATCTAATTAATTAACAGAGCTAAGTGGACACTCAATACCTTCAATCAAAGAAGCATTGACCCACCTTAAATTTTGGATTCTGCCTATGGGAAATTTAATCTCTATCTTACTCGAGACTAAATGAATCAAACCCTCCAAGTCCCTTGACATGCCCTATTGCTTATGTAAAACTATACCCACAAAAACTATCACTGACTGATTTTTTTGGCTCCTTAAAAGATTTAGGGAGTGATCCATACCCACAATAGCTCTTGTCAAAAGTATAATTGGAGACAATCTCATCCTTAACAAATGGCAGAATTTTAAAGATCTCCTTGAGGAATACAATATTTTTCCTCCAGACCAAGTAACTTCAGAAAAATGTTCAGGTAATTCACCAAATTCTGATTAAGGCCTTTCTTCATTCTAATCTTAACCTTACCAAAAATCTAGAGAGAGGAATCTCAATTGGCTTTAAAGTTACAGCAACTATTGAAAGCTGGGTTATTTTTGCCCTTAAAAGCCTGTTGGTTTCCTTATTTTATTAATCCAAAAAAAGATGGTGGTCATAATTGAGTTGTCATGTACTATTGCCAACTCAATTATATCACTTGAAAGGAAAGCTATCCATTGCCGTGTATAGATGACTCTTAATGCTTAAAGTCAGGCTCCCGCTATTTTTGGCTATGAATCTCGCCAGTGGTACTGGCAAATCAACTTTTCACCTGAAGATCGTTAGAAATGCTTCCTTATTTGAATTGAAGGACTTTTTGAGACCACTCAAATGCCGCAAATTTATGTGACGCCACTGCGACCTTCCTACAAGCCATAGACGGAATTTTAGGTGATTTGTTTGTCCTTATGTGCTAGTTTATTTAATGATATTACCTTTCTTTAGAACCTTTACAAAGCACATTGATCATCTCCAGCAAGTTTTTAGTGGTTACAGCAATCTTTGGTAAAATTAAAGCCGTCAAAATGCACCTTCTTTCAGAGTGACATGAATTTTTGGTCTAAAGGGTAGGTAAAGCTGGAATAACCCTGATGGTTGACAAGATTATGATCATTTCTAAGATTTCCCCTAAATCCCTATGTGATGTACAGATCTTTTTAGGGATGGTGGGATAATATTGTCAATTTATTCCTCACTTTGACAATACTTATGAGCCTTTAGTATATTTATTGAAAAAAGTAATACCCTTCCAGAGGAAAGAAGAGCAACAGCAGGCCTTCAACCTATTATTCACAGCTCTCTCCCACTCTCCAATACTTATGCATCCCAATTTTGATAAACCCTTTCTCCTCTTCACCAAAGCTAGCAATATAGCCATAGGAGCCATACTATCCCAGCATGACAAAAGCTTGGTGTAAAATCCCATCGCCTACTATAGCAAAACTTTAACCAGAGCCAAATTCAACTGTAGCGTTCCAGAACACGAATGCTTGGTGGTACTACTGGCTATCAAGTATAACCAACCTTATTTGTACAAGAAACATTTCACCATAATCAATGATCATGATTCCTTGCAATGGCTACAGCAAAGTAAGGATTTTGACAGGATATAGCCCAATGGTTGTTAAAATTTCAGAACTACGATTTTTCCATTATTCATCAACCAGGTCCCATACACCTAAATGAGGAAATCTATTCAGGCTCCACATATTACCTCTAACTAACCCTGGGGAGGATTGACTCTGCGACCTTTTAGCCCAATTGCATTTATAGAAAGACGAATCCCCAACCCTTCAAAGTGAACTAACAAAAATTAGGTGAATCTCCAAGTTTATAATGGTAAACTAGACAAACTCATAGCATAAAACAATTGCCCTATATACAACCCTCATCATAAACTGACATCATATTAAAGGGAAATCTGCAGTTGGCCATGGAGAATTCAGAAAACTTACTAATGGCCAAGAGTCAATGTTTCTGGAAAGGAATACTCATTCTGATCCAAGATGTATTAGTGTCCGGTCTGGTATGTAAAAGTCAAGATGGACCTAAACCCTAACCTCAACATCCAGTGGTTCCACCTGTGATCCCTTCTATACTATAAGTAATGACATGGTGAGACCCCTCCCTTGAGCCTCTAATGGCCATTGGCCTCCTCCTCCTAGCAGTGGATGATTTAACTAAGTGAATCAAAGCTGTATCTCTACCCTCTGCATAGGCTAAAGCTACCATCACGTTTTTATATAATTCAATTATCACCCAGCATGGATGCCCTAACATAGTTCTTTCCAATAATGGGCAAAATTTACAATTGTTGCTGGTTTATTGTTTTAGAAAAACTGATGGGCTCCACTCAGGTACTCTTCACTTCATAAAATCCTGTAACCAATGGGCTGGTAGAGCGTGCAAATGGTACTCCAACTGAAACTCTCCAGAAAATAGCTACAACTAATCCCCCGCATTGTCACCAATTATTACCTAGAGCAAATCGGCCTACAGGTTATTTTATTAAAAAATAATCAAGATGACGCCCATACAAGCGTTGTATGGAAGAAATCTTCGGTTGCCTTTATAGAATGCAGGCCCTGCTAGATCAAGTTTCCCCCAAAGCCCCAAAGTCACTATGTGAAGTATTGCCAAAGAGATTATCTGACTTTAATCCCTGACTTCTGAAAACCTAACTGCTACCACCAATTAGAAATTAGTCATTTTAATGAAATGCATAAACCTCTGCAAGCCTTTCAACTAGGTGATATAATCCTTTTCTACCATCATTAGACTGGAGGTCACAATAACAAATCAGAAACTGACTGGTCAGGTCCTTAAAAAGTTATATAAGCGAGGTAAAAAACACTCAATTGTGGAAGACGCCTAGGGCACCGTGGTAAATTGCATACATATTAAATTTCTCTGGGCTTTTTCCACTATGCCAAAATTTAGAGGGGAGCGTAGTTGGGATTCCTGCTCAAATATGATTTTCCTGTGTCAGATGATTGGAATCAACCCTGATCTGACTAAATAGTTGAAACTATTGTTGGGTATAATCTCTGATGGAACCAAAGTAGTTTAAATATTGGGGATCAACCCCAACTGATGCCATTGAATAGTACTCCCCCAAAACCCCTTAATATTGGGGTTCAACCGCAATCTATGTGACAATAAAATCCTGTTTGACCAAAATAAACAAACCTGCCACAGACTTCATGATTGATACTTGAGTTTAGATCTTAGCTCAGAATGCTTAGAGTTTTTAATGAGAAAACAACTCCCCTGATCCCCCATATGATCCTATGTCTAAGAAAGTAAACTTTAATCTCTTCTTGCCATCTAATTATTTGGCCTACCTCTATTTATAGAGGACTAAAATATATTTAGGATTTGTCATTCAATGGAATTTATCATGAGTGAAGGCTTTCAGGCTAAGGAAAGTAAAAACTTATAATCAAGCACCTAAAAACTTCAGGTTCCTTTGCCTTAAAAATAAAATGTACAAGTGGTCTAAGCCCCTTAGTCCCAACAATGGTTATTCAGGAATTGCATCTTAATACTCACGTTACATATAAGATCTCAGTGCCTTTAGCATCCTTTGAACCAGAAGTACATAGTTTTCTGCATTCTTGTTACCAGAGAAGTTGTTGATAACTGCTACAAAAGACATCCATGCTAGTCAATCATTTAGATCCATCTTCCTGACAAATTAATTTTCACGTATAAGGGAGCAAAAGTAAGGACCATTAACACACCTGCTTTTATTTTGTCAAATGACAGACCAGGAAAAGCAGAAACAATGTGTTAAAAATATTCATTTTCAGTATATAGAGCCTTTACTAATTGCTTCATTAAGCCAATCTTGATATAGAAGTTGGGGAAGAGATTCTGTCTCAACCATATTACATGAAAACTAGAGCATCCACAGTAAGACTGACTTCATATTTGGAATCACTTATGACAAAATACACAGAAACAAATTGAAAATCTCATGCAACAGACAAAATTTTTTGTTCCCCTGTGTTATTATGTAGTAGGTCCCCTTCCTACCGCTATGTATAATAATTGTTATATTATTCTTGCTATTGATTATTTTAATAAATTGATTTAGACAATTTCAATTTCCTCTGATATGGCTAAATCCACTGCCTCATTCCATTTTTAAACAATTTTTCACCTGAAATGGCAGCCCAAAAGTTTAAAATCTAATAATGGAACCCATTTTTTCCAAGTAGTAACTGAACTTACTAAATTAATAGTCACCTACCAATCATTTTACACCATATCACCTTTTCACAAATGGTACAGTTGAATGAGCCAATAGTTACTGGTAGCCATACTTATAAAAATGGCCTCAGCTAATCCTATCTGATAAATATATATTTACCCATTACAATGTTGGCCTATTGAGTTAGTCATCATTGCGTAATTGTATGCCCCTTTTAAGGCTCTTTATGGCCAAGAGCTTATTTATTCCCAACTGTACAACCTATTATTTTTAATGCTACTCCTCAAACCAATGAAATTGTCATGAGAGTGTTAGCTGATGAAATTATATGGTCACAAGCCCTTGCTTCACATTCTCTTTTCCACTAATAAATTTAAAAAAATAATTTAAACTAATACTCACTGACCTACCCTGCCTGAATACTAAGTAAAGGATCTTGGTTTAAATTATTGTTATAGACCTGGGGGTCAAGTCTATAAGCTTGATTCCTTATAGTTTGGACCATATTGAATCATTTATTGTTGTGGGATTGTTTTTCTATTAAACTTTAATGATGGATCTGTTATTAACTGAGTTCACACTCAATCCCTTCAAATGATTTGCCACTATCAAGACCTTGAGGGTGAATTGTTAAAAACATGTTAAGATGCCCTTATTAGCAAGAAAAGATATTTTCTACCTCCCACAATGGGAAATGTATTTCATTCTACCCAAAAATAGAACCCATCTGAAAAAGAATTTTATTATGGACAAAAAAAATTAAATCTAAAACTTATCAACCTTATTGGTAATCAGTTTTGAAAGATCCTCCCTCTGAGGCATGATAGTCAACTTGACCCCATACTAAGTTTTACCCTATAGATATATCTGATTTATTGTAATAAAATATTAAATAACGTTTTTGAACTACATATTGCGAATTGCCGCATTTTTGACTTGTGAAGCCAAAAACTTTTAAATTATTTCAACACACTGCATATTTTTGACTTGGAAAGTTGAATTATATTACCATCTAGTACTAAAAAAGAAAGTTGAATTATATTACATTTTCAAGGTAAACTTTACCTCCAAGTTTTTGTTAGTGTCACAAAACTACTAAGTTCATAGCCTTTGAGGTACCTACTTGACTAAATTTCTCTGCAAAATTCTGATAAAAATGTTTAAAGTTTTGTTAAAAAAATGTAGCCACTAAGAAACAATCCTGTGGCCTTTGCAGAACTTTAAGAGATATCTCCTAGCAAATACCCAAATAGTTGAAAGAGTTATTGGGCGAGTACCTCCTGTTACAGTAGTAATAAATTAACTTCATGATACAAAAATTATCTACTTTTTATCAGGATAACGATCCAGGTTTTTCTGTCTTTCTGAACTAACAACGTTTAGATATAGTGACCAACAAAAAGCAGTACCTGTTATGAGCTGCATAGACACTGACTGGTAAAATCTGGTGTGAACCCATCTAAATGGAGAAGATTGGACATACAGCTACACTTAAGAAACATTCACTGTTGGATTTTTAGTGATGAAAAGTCTTGTTGGTGCTTTGACTTTAATATACTAATAATCAAAAGAAGAGGGGGTTTCCACCACTTAAAATAAAATAACAAATACTAATAAAAACTAAAACGTTTAAGTTATATATATATTCTATTAGTGAAATCCACAATGTAAGGAAAATAAACCCTCTCATGATATTGGAACATTCAGTATCTAACTGTATCAAGGGTCAAGGGAAATTCAATGATATTTTTGGAATAGCTTAGACTGGTCCAAATTAGGAAATATGGGAATTTGGCCTATTAAATCTCAAAAACTCACTTCACTTTGGCTGAACAATGGATGGGAATTTTTTTAGGCAAGATGTACCTGTGGGGCAACTATTTGATAAATTTTAGCCAATCCTTGTTTGATAAAATTATTGAACCTTGGGGGACCATCAAGCCTATAAAAGGGGGTGGTCCCCATGTAGGTGCTTGAATGGACCTGGCCATAGCTGGGGGGTATCATCTGATGGACGCCCCAGGGTCCACCGAGTGGTTGGAGTAATCCAACTGATTAATATCATATTAATTGCCCATGAAAAATCCAAAACTGTGTTACCCAATTTGTGGGGTTTCATCGAGAATTGGCCAGGGTCTTTTGGCCAATTTCTTCATTATTTTTGTCCATATGCTTAACTGATACACTCTTACTACCCAATCAGGCTTGTAATTGTCTAACAGTTACAAATGAGTTTGTAGTCCTGAGTGGATAGCTAGCCACATAATAAGGATTTATGAGAATCCAATTAAAGAAAGATAAAACCTTAGATGCTTTTTCCAATCAATTTTACCACAAAGCACAAATAATGGTAGGTAAAAATAAGTATTATATTTTAATTCAAGTATAGCAATGTGAACTGCACTGTGGCCCTACAGAGATCTTCATTGCACCCTGGTTTCAGTGCTGATGAATCTGACTTTTACTTCACAAATGTTGAGTATGTATAAAATGTCAGGTTTAAAACTTTATTCTCGTAATAAATTTTATAAAAAGTTCCAGCCAAGAAAAATCAGACTACAGTGGAATTTGAAGAATAAAATATGAGAAAATATAATGATCAGTTGAGTTGAGTTTTAATGAGGAAGAAACCTAATATATCAAAATGAATATAGAAATCAAAAACCACTGTCAGAATTGTAGTGCAACTGGGCATAATACCTCCCATTATTAGACAAAGAAGCCAAAAAAAGAAAAGTAATCTTAGTTTGACTCAAGAGGAGGAGCCTGTTTAAGATAAAAAAGGCAAATATTCTAGATGTTGAAATATCTACTGCTGTTTTGTAACTGTTCTGCCAAATATCTTCTCAGATGGAGTAGATACTTTAAATTTATTCATAGAGGACTTAGGAGAGGATCTGTTATCAAGTTTTGAAGATAAATGCACATGCCATTGAGAATCTACAAATGAAGATGATTAAACCAGAAATAAACCAAAAATTCACAAAACGCCGTGACAAAAAATATTCTACTCAAGTCAAAATTGGATGAAGTTACCTTTTTCTATCAATCCACGCAACTAAACAATTATTTCCTGATCTTTCAGAGGTGTCATTTCAGATGTTAGACATAATGAATGATGCTGGTAGTCAATTTATGAAGAAAAAGGAACAATTTACTTAAACAAAACTGGTGATTGGCAATATATTTCACTTATTTTGATAATCTATAATCAAGTAACAGCTTCTGATGGATATGTTTGTACTAGGACATGTCAAAATCAGTGGCAAGTCTTCACAAATAGTTAATGGATGGGATCATTTGAACTTATATCCAAGTCAGCAAGAGATGTCTATACACTGATAAATGTCACTGATGGTCTTGTAGTGCATTTGGTTCAACAGTAGATAATTAAGGTGTTGGGTCTAAAAGAATAAATATATAAAATCTAATAAAATACAAAAAGTATAGAGAATAAAATAAAGAAAGAAAAGGATGTACGAAAAAATATTTTTTATAAGATTATCCTTTAAAAAAATTAAAATTTGAAAAAAGACTAAAAATTAGTTTTTTTGTTGGCACAATCAAGGCATCTTGTAGTGTTCCCACCTTAAGTTGTCTTGAAGGGAGAAAGGGGGTGGATTATGACAGAATTAAAGAAAACCATAAATGTTTGGTAAAACATCTCATGTTGAAACTGGGTCTGTAGTGAAGAGGTATGAGGATGAGGTGAGTTAGATACAAGCTGATCAAAAATGGAGATCCCAGATAGGGGGAGTACAGAAATCAAGGAATTTAATGGTGAGACTGACCAAGAAGATCCTTGAAAGACGTGTAGTTTTAAAAACCTGGCCTGGGGGGATAAATGCATTAAGGAACATACTAATGGTGAATTGACCAAAGTAGTTTTGGTACGGAAAGTGCTGTAAAATTCATCCTCATTAAAGCCCAAATTGAAGGAAACAGGCATTCAGATGTACATCATTGGCGAGATTGACCAAGTGGCTCTGGAGAAACTGAATTTGAATAAGGAAAAAGTGAATAGAAAAAGGAGAAGCAAACACACTGCTAAGAATGAGCATGAGAAAATACATTAATCAATGACAAGAAGACATAGCTCCACCAAAATTTATTTAATTTTGTTGGCTAAATTATAATCACACCCAAAGTGGCATCTAATCCCAAATTTTTATTTTGCTGGTTAATCTGGTCAAGCGGTGGCATGAGTTGAGATGTTTAGATTGCCCACATCATCCAGACTTATTGGATTATAATGAAATTTCTGTTTTATATATGAGAATCAATTTTTGATATGAAAACCTAGATTTGATGTTGGAGTTATCATTTAACATGAGAACTATTGTTTGGTTTATTTGATAATGAAATATTAGCTAATTCTCCAGGATTTGATTTTATCAAATTACTAATGTTCATTGTAGAGGATCCTAACTATTTTTATCAATACAAGGATGGCCGACCAGGGGACAGACACATCTGATATATAGGAGCAGGGAAAGCGGAAAACAGAAACGGGAAGAGAGCACAAAACAAAGGAACTCAAAATACACGACTTGGCACACTTTGGTGTGGCTGGGGGGCCACGGGTGGTGGGTGACTAGACCTTGAGTGGCATGGCTACTCACGGGCTAGTAGGGTGTACCGCCTATGAAGACTGTGAGGTTTTCAATGTCATAACGAAGGATCAGATTGGAATCCAGGTGCCCATCCATTTCTTCCATTTGTGTTGAGTGAGCTGAACAGCCAGGCTTGAAAATGATCAGCCAAATGGCTGTGGAACCTAATGATGGCTTGGTTAAAATTGCGGAAGATCCCGTTGAAGGCGTCAAGGGTAATTGTGCGAAAGGACCATATTGCAATGCACACAATTAGAGCCCTCAGTGTCTAAGGATAGGTGAGGCCATGTTGAGTGCCATGATATCGCAGGATAGTCGGAATTTGGTTGTAGGTGATTGTTGAAACAAGTGCATCACGTTGGCCCAGATATGCGCAGATGGCGGGCACTCTTCCAGGCGGTGTGCTAGCGTGGTGGGTCCGCCACAGATGGCGCATGTCTCAAACATTGAGAAAGTACGGTCAGCTGTTCTATATGTTCGGCGCATGTATCGCCACATTGTGAAGCACACTTGTGGGGATAGGAGGGGGCAGGTGACGAGGTTCCACACCTGTTTTTGGGTGTGTAAGTCATATGGGATGTCTTGGTGGTCTAGGTAGTCAAACCTGGACAGAGGGAAGGGTGGCAATGGGGCAGGTACATTAGACACCGTTTATCCTCTGTGGAGTTGCACATAGCCAGTTTGAGGGTGAATGTCTTTGGATTGCTGTGTATAGGAGAAGCTCCAATCCCCTTGTCTTAGGTTGTATAAGGTGCGTTTGAAATACCGATTGATGTTGTGCAGTCCAGTGGCGTTTGGATGTCTTACAAGGTACTTCATCAGGGTCTCCAGGTTGGAGGGGGACCTCAGATGTAGTGCCTTTGCAAAATTGGTTTGGGCTGCCTTGGCCCAGTGGGGGGATGGTGGGTTGGGTGACGTTGTGGAGGCTATCCACAAGCCTAGGATTTGCATTGCTCTTTCCATAAAGTTGAGCAGCCCCATCCCGCCTCTCTTCCGTGAGCCATACATGGTCTCCAGCCTGACAGGTACGCGGTAACCAGACCACAGCCAGTTCTGCAGGAGCTTGTAGACTAAGTTGGTAAAAATGGCGGAGAAGGGGATCGCGTGGGCAGCAAACCATAACTTTGATAGGATCAGGGAGTTGGCTAACACAACTCTTCCGGTTAGGCTGGCTTTACTTCTCCACATACATGTCATTCTTTTTGTGATGTCCAAAATGTTGGTTTCTATGGTGTCAAGTGCATATCCACCAGTTTCGAGCCATATGCCCAGATGACGGACTGGGTTGGTGGCAGGGTGGTGTGCAAAGGGTAAACACAGCGGTTTTACTGGCTTGGATCATTGTTGTGTGGTTGGTTGGTTTGTGTGGTGGTGGGAGGGTGGGGCCCATTTTGAACTGAATTTGCCCATAACAATTACCTCTGTTTTCTGTTTGTTCATCATGGCGTTACTCACTGACTCATACTGATGAATAATGCGCTCAATCGCCCTTGCATCACTATTGTCTGAGACTCAAACAATGCAGTCGTCAGCAAAGGCGAGCAATTTGGTTGGTGGTTGTCCCTCCAACCTGATTCCAGTGAGCTTTGAGTTTGCAATGCAGAGGAGGGGGTCAAGGGTAAAATTTTATAGTAGGGGGCTAAGAGGGTCACCTTTGTTTAAGGCCCCTTTGGGGGGTGATGGTGTCAGTTAGGAAACCTGGGCCTCTGATTGCTTACCTGGCTGAGCGCGTTAGGAGGAGTGCCCAGTTTATAAAGCGGGGTGGTAGGTTGAAAGCCTTCAGACATTGTTCTAGGTATCCCAAGTGTACTTAGTCATATGCTTTCTTTTGGTCCAGGAAATCAAGGGCGCCTGTGGGGTTAGCTTGGCAGATGTTGGCAATTGTGTGGATATTATCCCACGTTTGAGCGATTTGGAATGAATCCAAATTGATGGGGGGAGAGGGTTGTCTGAGCAATGCAACCTAGACGTTTGGCTAAAATTTTAGTTAGTATTTTAGTGTCAGTATTGGTGAGAGCAAATGGGCGCCAGTTGTTTAGATCTGCCTGGGCTCCTTTTTGAAAAGTGTGACCACATATGCATCTTGGCCACCAGGTAGAAGGGATGTGTCTTCCAGGCACTTATTCATAGTTGCCAGTAGTATTGGTGCGATATGTTTAAAATATTTTTTAAAAATTCATATGGGAGGCCATCAGGCCCAGGGCACTTGTTGCGTGGGGTTGATATTATTATCTCCCATAGTTCATTTTTAGTTATGGGTGCTGCAAGGTCTGGTTGGCCAGCTATGATGTCAATATTAGCGGATGATAGAAATTTTTCAATTTCGTTAAATGATGCGAAATCTGCTGTGTACAGGTCAGTGTAAATTCGGTGTAATTCAGCTGATATTTCTGATGGTGTAGATGCCATTGTGTCATCTGCTCGGCGGACCTGTGTGCAGGTCGCCAACATTGAAATTGGTTTAAAATGGCGGAAAAATTGGCTGTGTGAGTTTCTCCAAATAAATTGTATTTTGATTTATAGCATATTTCGGTGTAATGCTGATGTTTTCTAAATAGGGAGTTTACCTGTGTCAATAGCTGGAATTACAGGTGTCCCCATTGGGGGTGTATCCCTCGTGAGGTGTGTTGTTTTCTAAGTGTTGAAGCTGTCTGATAGCCTTGTTGATTGTCGCGGACATTGCAGCTGTTTTTCTTGGTTTTGGTGTCAGGCTTTCTTGGTTGCATAAGCCTTAAATATTTCCCACTTAGTGATAGGATTCCTATCGGGTGTTTGTCTTTCTTGCTGTGTTGTTAGCACCATCTTGATCCAATGTTTGAGCTCCAGAAGGTGGATGGTGCTCGGGTGAACTCTGTGCCAGGTTGGTGTTTTTCATATTTTTCTGAGGATGATAGCACTATTGAGACCATTCGATGGTTAGAGAAAGGGATAATTGTTGTAGTAAAGTTTGATACTCAGTGCCAGAAGTCTGTAGGGGCGAGCATCAGGTCAATCCAGGTCATTGAGACCAGCTGGTTATTGTTGTGGTGGGGCCTCGTCATGTTGGCCAGGGTGTGGGCTTGTTTGGGAGTGGTGTCACATAGGCCCAACGTTGCCTTTAGTGTGTGTAGTTCCATGTGGCCGCAGGGTATAGCCCTAGACTTGGGCCACCGGTTGGTATTGGTGTTAAGCCAGCAGTTGAAATCTCCCACGAAAAACGATGCCTTGGAGAAATGGTTAGAGAGGATATCAGAGAAAAATTTTTGGCGGTCATTCAGATCATTTGGGGCATACACTCACCATGGCAAAATTTTCTCCATTCCACTTGAGTCCACTAGGAGCACCTGTCCCTCCAGGTGGAAGGATGTGCTTTGGATTTTTAATGGTGGGTTACAGTTTGTTCAAATTACCATCCCACAATGGTATGTCCAAAAGGATTTGGCCAGAAGGAGCATGGTTGACCATGACTCCTCCTCCCCCAGTGGACAGTGGGGTTCTTGGATGGCCAAGATATCCACGGGAATATTGTGCAGGGACACCATTTTTTGGCCTGGGATGTGGGGGCCTTGGCTCCCGCGATGTTGAGCATCCCTATGTTGATTGTGGTAGTCCACACATCAGGAACGCTAGGGTGACCCACTGAGGTCACCCAGTTCCTTATTGTGGGTCATACTGTGAGTATGGGGTTAACTAGCCAGATTTGTTCCAGTGTGTTGATCGGCGGCCTTGGTGCTAGCATTGTTCAGTTTCTTCTGGCTTGGATTACTCCGTGGATTTTGGGTCTGGCGTGGGTTGGCTTTTGCCCCATTAGAAAAAGTTTTTATGCCACTTGCCTGTGGGTTTGATGGGCAGAAACTAGGAGTTGGGGTGGTTGGGTCTTGTGCATAGGTGTTGTCACATTGTGATTGGCTGGTGTGGTCTTCCATATCATCACCTATCACATGTGATTGGCTGGGAGGATCCCCAGTGGTGCAATGTGGATCTGCTCCTGCTTGGTTGGAGGTATTTGATTGGTTGTGTCCAAAAAATTTGTCATTTTGGTTGTGTTGGGTTTTATGTGGGGGATCTGATCGGTTATTCCGCTGTGCTGCCATGGCATCCACCTGAATTTGTTCCGTGGAAATTGAGGTGTGAGTTTGTGTCTCAGCAGAACTTGCAGCCTGCTTGCGGGTGGTCTGTGTGCGACGGTGGTCCTTGTGCAAGATGGGCTCAACCAAAGTGATATCTGCTCTTTCGCCCCAATAGAAGGCAAAAGTGGAGTCCTTAATTTTGCCAAAAGTTGGGCTTGTTTCATCCATTTTGTCCTCACAAAATTCCGGTGCTTTAATCCCGTACTTGATGGGGGATGCATGGTCTTTGTGGCCTATTGCTGAGCAGAATTCGCAGATAGGTGGGGTGTGTTCTGGTGTGATATGGAAGGGGCAAGATATGCTGCCATCAGGGAGGTTGATGGTCACCATGCAGGGAATGAGGGTGATGTCCTCTACCACGTCCTGATCTGGTTCAATGATGGCTATTGCCTTTCCTGTGCACAGGTGGGGAAGGAGGGGAATTTTTTGAATTTGAACTGTTTGATTACTCTGTAACCTTCGAGGCCCCCACGGAGTTCATCCATGAGGATATTATGGTGCATGGTGCTCAGGAGTCAGTCAAATATGATGAATAGGTCATTTGCCTCATTACATCGCATGCGCACCGTGCAAATGGTGCAGTCTTCATTGTTGATTTTTATGGAGAATTTAATTTTTGCTGCTTCCACCGCTTCTTCTGCAGACATGAACCCGACGTCCACCCATCCTCTGTGTAGATTTTTGTAATTTACTGAGACGGTGTTTGGGAAAGTCGTGGAGAAGGCCTCCCCATTTTTTCCCATAATTTAAGGGAAGTATCGCCAACCATAATTCTAAGGCCGTGCTCAAAGGAGGACAAGGGTTGGGAGTGTTCAATTTTGGTATATTCACCCATTTTTTGCAGGAACTGCAAAACTCCAGGTGTGGCGCTGTACTCACCATTTTTGGTGTGAAGGTGTGTCAACATTCCGCAGGGGCATTTTTCCCCAGCGGGTTGGGAGGGCTTCAGGCCTTTTGTGCTGGCCACTTTTGCCCAACTGGTATTGTTGCAGACAAATTTGCTCATATTCCAGGTTGAGTGTCAATCTCAGAGAAATTGTGTAGAATTATATTATTAAAAGCGATAATAACGGGAAAGAAAAGCAGGATCCCCAACTATGTTTGCAAGTAATTTATTATAAAAACTATTAACAAATTAATTATCATCATGAGGCAATTGGAGTTTGTAGATGATTGATTAAGGGTTTATTGTAGTTGCTAGGCCTTGACAACGCTTTTGTTATCATAACCTGCGTGTTAGCCTGAAAAGCAATTCAACCTTAAATTAAAGGATAAAGGTCCCATTACCTAAGCAGGTTGCTAGTTTTATAAGGATAATCCGCTAGAGTTAGATAAGGGCGTTGAGACATGTCATCTCTTTATCTAACCCATGACAGATCATAATATAGTTTGTGGTAGATATCAACTAGGTGGATGGATGATCTGATGAATCACTAATTGTTAATTTGGTGCTTAAAGGTTTAAATTCATCAGCAATGGATGCCATTCCCACTGTGGCACCAACAGAAGTGTGGGCGCTGAATTCCCCTAGACATCCTTGATTTTATAAAATAGGCAGGCTCTTTCATAAGAAAATTCTATTAGATAGTGTTATAATATTTTTTTGTTTCCTAGAAAGAGTTCAATGGATAGTTGCTTTATCTAATTGTCTGATGTTCAAATTTCATATAAAGAATCGATGTTGGGGCTTTTGGCTTTTGGCTTATGGCAGTCATCCCAACCTAATCTTCACCGTTACTTTTGGTGCAGAGCGCCTTGCTGCCCCTTGAGCCACTGCCATCATTATTTTAAATCACTCTGCCATTGCACAACAAGTCCCTCACATGCTCACATTTCCGCAGCACTGGAGCATTTTTTTTGGGCTTGTGTTAATAGCGTTTGGCAGATTGATACCCTTTGTTTTGAGCTTGACCACCATAAAAAGTCCTATCCCATACCGCTTCACCAATTACTATTTTTTAACCCTTTCAGCGGCAACTGAATGGGGAGTTTTATTGCCCCCTCCCACCCAACATTCTCGCTCACTGGGCAATGCAAAAAATCAGCCCCCACCAAAGCCTCCAGCCACACTCACCACCCTGGGCTCAACCCTTTCAATCAGAGTAAGGCTTAAACCACCATTTGCACCCAATCTTACACCCATTCGCCTAATATCACCCAGCCAAATTCGGCCTCCACTATTCTTGTAAACCAAAATCCTTGAAACCTATTAGAAGATGTTGATCAATCAGGTAAAATTGTCACAAATGAGGATGATGAATCTGGTGAAGACCTTGGCTTTGGCTGATTATGAATAGGCTAAATTTTATAATCCTGAATTTGACGAAACCCTCTCACCCAGACGCTATGCTCCTAAACCCAATGCCATCCCCTTCCAAAGTGACCACCAGATTGCCTTAGCAGTGTTCCATCACTCAATTGCCAGTACCTTTGCAAAGAGGTGGCACAATCAGTTGATCAATTCCATGAAGGGCTGAGCACAATTGACTTCCCCCTGATTTCCCTGAATCAGCACAAGAGAAAATCACCAAATTGGCCAATGATGACTGTCAGAAAATTGACTATGGGCTTGCTAGTTGGCAGGTCAACCAGTATAAAGACTGGTCAGCCCTTGCCGTTTTACCTTAGAAAACGGGGCCAGCAGCGGTGGTTAACCCCTTGGAGTGTCACCCTCACCATTTGAAGTCCCCCAGCCTAAACTCCAACCAACAAAATAAATATAAATTTATAACAAAAGGTATATTAGGAAAAAGGAGATATTAATTGAAAGGGAAGCGCCAGGTATTTATACTATTTACTACAAGGCTACTGTGCCCAACGCCAACCTATCAACTCTTCCATTGGTTCTTCCAGCCAACTACTTTTCTTCTTCTTCTACTGCACTATTCTCTTCCCTGGCGTTGATCCTCTCACCTCATCCTTCCTGATGCCAAAATTAGTTTTGGCTCATCCTTGACCATAAGTTGCCAATGAGACATATATAAAATTAATCTAAATCAATGTCAAACTTATATGTGACTTTGAGTTGATAATAATGCACCAGAAACGACTCAATCTCTTGCTTTGACTCGAGATATCTTGGCATCTCACTGACATCTCTTCTTGACTTATCTCAGCTGGTTGATTAGGAATCGCCTTTTTCAGGCAATAATTGATTATAATAAATGAGGCACCGGAAACAACCTCAGCCGCCTCAAACTCTTAATTGTCAGATCTGCCAACATTGGATTATCAGTACATGCAGCGAATTCATAGATAAACAATTGAAGAGAATACATCAGCTTTCTGCTGGAAATCCCACAACAGTCCATGAATGGCAGTTGGCGTCAAACAATGATTTTGCTGACTGATAATAATTGGATCATCCTCAACTAATAGTCACCATTGATCCTTGTACTAATTTGGGGCCACTGATTGGCCCCACTCAAACCTACTTCCAAACTTGGCGGAATACTAATTTTGGCTCAACCCTAATTGGTGAGCAACTAGCTAGTAATTGTACAAATTACAACGAAATTCAGTCAATGAGCATTCCACTTCGATTGGCTATTTTTTAAAACAAATGGCGATTAATCATTGGAGGATTCCATCTGGTTAAAATGCTGACAACTACCTCACTTAACCAGATGGTAATCCTCCTACTTCCAACCTCACCGTGTGGGGTGGGCGTCCAGGGCTTGCCCCTCCTCACCACCAACAACCACTGGAACAAAACCACAGTGGCACATCCCCACCAACTCCTCACCAAGTCATCATCTACATAATCACCAACCAGAAGAGCCCCTTGTAGTGAGCACCACTGTCAGAAAATTGACTATGGGCTCTGCTAGTTGGCAGGCCAACCAGTATGAAGACTGGTCAGCCCTTGCCGTTTTACCTTAGGCAATGGGGCCAGCAGCGCTGGATAACCCCTTGGCGTGTCACCTGTGCCATTTGAAGTCCCCCAGTCTAAACTCCAACCAACAAAATAAATATAAATTATTATGAAAGGTAGATTAGGCAAAGGGAGATGTTTATTGAAAGGGAAGCGCTAAGAATTTATACTATTTACAACAGGGCTATTGCACCCACCACTGACCTATCAACTCTTCCACTGGTTCTTCCAGCCAACCACTCTTCTTCTTCTTCTACTGCACTATTCTCTTCACTGGCGTCGAACCTCTCGCCTCATCCTTCCTGATGTCCAAATTAGTTTTGGCTCATCCTTGGACTTAAGTCGCTGGTGAGCCATATATAAAATATTAATCTAAAATAATGTCAAATTTGGATTTGACCTTTGAGTTGATAATAATGCGCTAGAAACAACTTTGGTCGCTCACTTTGACTCAGAATATTGGCATCTAACCAACATCTCTTCTCAACTTATCTCAGTCAATTGATTAGGAATTGCCTTAATTAGGCAATAAATGATTATAATAAATGAGGAAGTGGAAACAACCTCAGCTACCTCGAACTCATAATTGTCAGATCTGATGATATCAGATTTATCAGTACAGGCAGAAAATTCATAGATGAACAAGTGAAGCGAATACATCAGCTTTCCACTGGAAATCCCACAACAGTCCACAAATAGCAGTTGGATACAAACACTGATTCCACTGACTGATACTAATTGGATCCTCCTCAGCTATTAGTCACCAGTGATCCTTGTACTAAACTTGGGGCCACCGATTGGCTCCACTTGAACCTACTTCCAAACTTGGCGGAATACTAATTTTGGTTCAACCCAAATTGGGGAGCAACTAACTATTAATCATATTAAATAAAAAAAAATTCAGTCAATGAGCCATTCCGCCAGGATTGGCCATTTCATCCCAAATAACAATTAATCATTGGAGGATTCCATCCAGTTAAAATTCTGACAATGCCAATCCCACTGTTATGCATGTTGCGAAAATAGCAGCATTCAACCCAACTTTTTAAAATCACCCAGTAAAATATACCCAGTTTGGCCCAACTTCTAGATGCCCTCTTTCAAGCTAAACATCATGTTGCAGAGCTAGTTGAGGCTGTCTTCCAAGCTGATTTTAAGATAAGTAACTGTTATTTCACACTCCTCTAACCACACCACGCTGATGCCCCAATGCCCTTGCTCTCAGCTTTTGTCCGCTTCTAAAATCAATATGAATTTTTCCAGAAAGGTAATCCTGAAGATGATCTGCTTGATCCTCCCTCCCCCTCTGCCATGGTGGGTTAGCGGTACTCCGCTCCCTGCCTTGTTGGAAGTCTTGTTTTGTTTTTTATTCCATTCATTTTTTTCTTTTGTTTGCTCTATGAGCGTTGAGATTTTTGCTGCCTTTCCAGCCTCCTAGGCTACCTGATGAATCGCTAGGGGATAAATCCCAATAAAAGTGAATTAAAATTTGATTGACCCCAATTTTGGATTTATAAAAGCTGGGGGATCTTTGATAATTTTCCAAGTTCAGATTTCTTGGATTGATCTAGGTGATGCCTAAGATCTTATCAGGAAGAGTTGCCAACGAGTTTGGGGCATCTTATAGTTGATTGATGATTAACTATCAGGTGTACCAATTGTGATCAGTTGGGTTTCATCACCAACTGATTAGGAATTTAAGAGAAAGTTTCCAGGCGATTGATGCCACCTGCAACTAGAAAATTAATCAGTTGGTTTGAAAACCTGCCATAATGGGTAAAGAGTTCCATTACCTAAGCAGGTCGCTCACTAAATATGGTTGGTTCACTGGGATCAAGTGGAAACGTTAGGGACAAGTTTTCTGGCTCTTTCTGTTTTAGGTATTAAGAATTTACAATGGAGGAATCCTAACCAGATAGAGAAGACCATTGCCAGTGAAACATTGGAGGGAAAAATTGGTGGCAACAGCTGCTGTTTCAAGGCTGAAGCACCAACCAAGGAGTTGGGCGCTGGCAATTCTAATAAATTTCCTAACAAATTACCATAATAAAATAGATTAATCCTATGAATAGAAAAAAGATACATCCTACTAGTAGACAAGGTTCTTCTATCTAGATATAAGTTCTATTCTTTTCAGTAAACTATTGTTGTTGTATACAATAATTGTGGACTCTTTTATTGTATAAATAGTAAGGATCAAGGATCCTTAGAAGAAAAGCCAAACTTAAATGGGAATCTCCACAAATTCAGCTTGATGAGAAGAAAGGCCTGAAACCCTTGAATCAAAGAGTGTATCAAGTTAAACATAACTGGGAAGAAGTCCCTATAGTTGACATCACAGTATCTCATTGATAATTACAGGACTAGTGTTGGACCATATCAGGCTTATCTATTCTACTATGGATAATAGTCGTCATACTGTTATTAAACAAATATCAACTACTATCAAACAATGTGATTTTGTGAATACACTGAACATATGCAATTAACTTTTGTGAGCTATCAATCGGTGAAGAACCCAAGCTGTAACATTTGGTACTCACAAGAAAAGTAGTCGTAGTCCAAATATTAACAATTGGAGCTCAGTAAAGGGGTAGTTGGGTAAATACGCCAGTATAAGATGTCATACAAGGATGAGTTAAGAAAACTTTGGATGATATTGGCAACTGTCAACAAAAACGCCTTGAATCAGCTGATCATAGAGAATGTGTTACCTTGGAGGAGAGAGTAACTAAGATTGAGGAAGGAATGGAAAATGTTTCCAATTTTGGAAAAGAGTTGCTAAGGAAAGTAAAGTCAAAAATAAGAAAGAAGGAGATCTAGTTTAAGAAGTTTTATTCTTGAAAACTAATTTGAAGTGAATCGCGTTTGATTGTGTTCACTCAGCTCAGACGTGGAGCGTCTAGTGAAGCAAATCAAAGAACTGAAGACTCAAAGATGCAAGTGTGAACCCTATGTGGCAACCGACACTAAAAAAGAACCCCAAGAACTCCAGTTGGGAAGTTGTCAATACCAAGAAATATGCTGTTTGCATTCACTGCCATTTTGGAGATGACCCTATATTACTCCTCAAGTCATTCAGGTTTTCAAGCTGAGAGTTGCGGCTAGAGAAAATTTGGAGTAATTCAAAGATATGTCAAAATTACCCACTTTCCAACAGGATAATGCCCTGCGATCTTCCAATTGCTTGACATGATTATGCTAAGGGTCAGCGACAGACAGAAAACTTTGACGGTGATGAACTTTTTGGACTCAGACTGTCAAAAAATTGGTGTTACCTCATCTCAAGGGGACAGCTAGTCTTACTTAGAGGCCAAAGCTGCCATTATGAAGGAGTTTAAAAGACCCACACATATGTCAAAACGCAAACAAGAATTTAAGGGGATTCAAATTCAGAAAGATGAGACCTTAGAAAACTTCACCGACCAATTTAACAAGAATCACAGATTTTTGTCAGAGCAAAAGTATTGGACTATCATGATTTGTGGATCGCATTACAAGCAGCCTTTGGCCCTATCACAATTTACATTAGATGATGTATTCTAACTTTAGCTAACAAAATCACCACCTTTCAAATGTTGAATCACTTGAAGATACTAGATGCCACGTTTGAGGCCCCTAATAGAAGCTTCAAGCTGATTCCAGTTCAAAATGTAAATCCTATGAAGGTGTTTGAGAGCGCTACGGAGTCTAACAATTGAACAGTTTTGGGAAACAAGCCCAAGGAGTTCAAGCGGAAAGACAAGAGAGATAAACGCTGTCATCAATGCGGAGGGAAGGGCCACTTTGCGGCTCAATGCTTTAGCAAGAAGCCAAAGGAGCAGCTCAATGTGGTCCAGGAAAAATAGACAAACATGCACAGGAATTTGGAAAAGGGCTACAGCCTAAATGTGGAACAGCCTAGAACTGCGGTTAAAACCGTTACTCCTGATAACTTAAAAAAGAAATTGACATTAGTGATCTGTTTGTCAATGATGACGCACTAAAACAACTTTATAAAGTGTCAGCTTAGACGTCAATGCGGTTCCAGAGCTGGAGTGAAGGGGATTGACCCAAAATAATCAAGATGGTCGCTCGACCATATGTGTGACAGCTAGAAGACAAGATTTGATCTGCAGAGAATCAGGAAGATCTGGATGAGGTTAAATTAGATGAGAAAATTATGTCTATCCCCCTTAGTGCGATTAATAAAACAAAGCCCTGATCTGTTAGCAAAAATAATTCAACCTTCAATATGGCGAATAAAGCCACTATACACTTAATAATACGTTTTTAATACTCTGAGTATACTTATTTTGATATACTGATCAATTGAGTATGAGTGCGGGAAATAATTGAAAGTTGAGCACCTATCAATATTTTCTTGACCAAGCTTGTGAAGAAGATGAGATACTCGCCTGATTTGGAACATGAAGGAATATGGACCAGCTGGGCCAAATAAAATTACCTCCTGTGGGCATATAGCGCTTTACCATTTAGATTTGGATCTTTGGTGGCATCCGCCCCTGCAATAGTTTTAGTCAACCAAAACTACAATATTCTGTTAGGGACCAAGTTTATAAGAAAAGGTTTTAAATGTAACTTTAAAGATAATACATTGACCAAATTGGGTCAGATGATACTTCTAGTCTATCAAAGAGATGGGAATTGCGCTGACCAGGAGAAACAATTTCATCAATCTGATTTACAATGATGGCATCATCCTGATTCATTACCAATTGGCTGGACAAAAACGACAAGAAATGCTGATGGAAATCCTAGAAAATCAGGAAATTCCGCTAAAAATTAAGAATTTGAGGACCATACAACTGGGTCGCAGATCATAGTCAATATGATATTGACGTTGGAGATACCTAAGCTGTTGTATGGAGAGGTTGGTAGCCCTTGGAAAAAGTCCAGAGTAGAGCCATGGGTGGCTCCTGGAATAGTTATGCTGAGCCATGGAGAAATACGTTTTTTCCTGGAAAATTTTAATGGATAACAGATGAAGATTGAGAAAAATTAGATCATTACATTTGTACATCATATCCCAACGGCAGAATTGAGAAAATTCCATGATTTTGGGACCCTCAACAAGATAGGATTGCTAGCAGGAGTGGTTGAGAGTATCAATCTATTGATTGATTGAGAGCAACTGGCTGATCTGATGGACAGACAGCAGGAGGAGGTGCTCAAACTATCCAAAAAGTATCAGGAAATCTTTGGCCAGGACTAACATGATTTGGAATGTGTGAGGAATGTCATCCATAAAGTTGACACAGGGGAAAATTGCCAATAAGAATGAGACCAATCTGACAATTGAAGGCTGTTAAAGCGGTAGTGGAAGAAGAGATCAGCAAACTAGTGAAACATGGACTTCTAGTGCCACCGTCAAGTCCCTGGGTGAGCTCTATCCTGATTGTGTAGAAGAAGGGTGGATATAATTAAGTGGTGATCAGTTATCAAAATCTGAATAAAAAAGAAGAAGGATTTGTACCCACTACTACAAATTGATTACTCTCTAGATCAATTGGGAGAAGTGAAGTATTTCTCCAAAAAGAATCAAATATCAGGATATTGACAAATTGATTTGCCAAGTGAAGATCAGAAGAAATGCGCATTCATCACCGCGCAGGGGCTATATCAACTGACTAGGATGCCACAAGGTCTTTGAAACACACCAGCGACGTTGCAGAGGGCAATGTATGCTATATTAATGACTTAAAATTTTTATGAGTCCTGGTGTAATTGAACAATATAAATTTGTTCAGTAGGACCTTTACTGACCATTTTCACCACTTGGAAGGAGTCTTCAAGAAACTGTTTGCAGCTAACCTGAAGATTAAGCTGAGGTAATGCCACTTATTCAATAGGAGTTGGAATAACTGGGGTTTGTTATCAACTCCAGTTGTCTGCAGCTGCAAACGCAGATTTTGAGGCCAAAGAGCGGATGACCATCCTGAGAAGTGTATAAGACATTCAAGTGTTCCAGGGAATGGTCAGATATTACCAAAGATTCATAAGGTATTTCGCAAGTATTTCCAAGCCCCTTTTTCATTTGATGAAGGATCTGAAGAAAGGATTCATTTATGATATAGAGGCCCAGGTTTCTTTTGGTGAGTTACATCAGTATCTGATGAAATTTTCCAATTTTGATTTATTTAAATTTCAATCAAGAGTTTATAGTACAGACTGATGCTTTGTTAATGGCAATCAGTACCATCCTGAGTCAAGTAGATGAGCTCAGGGATGAGCATCCAGTGGCTTATGTATTATGGACGTTATCATTGGCAGAATCGAATTACACAGTTACTAAGCGTGAATTTCTTGCAGTGATGTATGCCTGTAAGCATTTTTGGATGTATATTCATGGTACACACTTTAAAGTGGTGATGGACCACTCCTCTCTGCAATGGCTGCATAATCTAAGATATGCGGAAGGACGTCTGGCTTAATGTGCTTTGAAGCTTCAAGCTTATGACTTTGAGATAGTTCACCATGGAAACTTCTCATCAGAATGTGGACAGCTTATTAAGGTTACCGATGGTCCAAGTGGTATGCCAACAAGCGGATGAGCTGCTTTAGATCAGGGATAGGTAAGTGTTTAAGATGTACAATAGAAAATGACTATTATCCCCAAGGCCGTCAGATGGAGCGGCAATTGTTAATGCCACAATTAAAATTTTAGGAATGGGGGCCTGAGGAAGACAACTGGCCACATTATCAGTACTATTACTTGGAGTCTATCGACTAAGATGTTGCCAATTATCTGGCTTTCTGTGTGGAGTGCCAGTTGCACAAACCACACAAGAACACAACTGGATATCAACTGGTATACCCTGGAATTTCCTGGCATACAGTGTCCATTGATGTGATGGACCACTGACTATGAGCACAGGAGGAGTCAAATATATAGTATCAATTGACCATCTGACCAGGTGGGTCGAGACAAAGGCCCTGGTTAAAGTGGATGATACAAGTAAAGCATGGTTTATCCTGGATCAAGTATTTTACAGCCATGGATGCCCACAAGTCTTTTTAAGAGACAATGGAATGAGTTCTACATCTTATGTGATCCTGATGTTGACAAAAAAATGGGGATCTGAGGAGTCGTGTCAGTACCTTACAAGCCAGAGTTGAACAGACCATTAGAATGAGTAAATGGAATGATTGCCATGACGCCGAGGAAGTTGGTTGATGGGTGAACTTCCATATGGGGAACATACCTCAGTTTGGTGACGTTTTCATATAACACCAGTCACCATATGGCAGTGGGAAAAATTCCGTTTGAGTTATTGTATGGAAGGAAGGCTGAGCTAATGCTGATTCTATATTCATTAGTTGAACCAACATTGGGGATGAGTTCTAAGCAGCATCTGCTCTGACTTTTAACATCCTTATAATGATTTAAATTGCAAGCATTTAATATGACCTTAAGCAAAAACTTAAGGCTAAAATGATGATTGGCTACAGATGACTGGCATTATTCAAATATCATGTAGGCGAGAAAGTAGCCTATTGTGACACACGTGGCTTTGGAAGAAGAAACAAGCTAGGTGCATTGTGGTTGGGTTTATTCGAAATTATTGTCAAGATGGCAAAGGACGCCTATTCCATCAAGAATCTTGAAGATGGAAGGATTGTAACTGGGTACATGATAAGTATCTCAAGCAGTGTATCCAAGAAAAAAAATAAGAATTTTCCCAAAAGACTGCTGAAGAATTGTGATGGTTATGTCCTGACATTTTTTTAAGTCCCAAAAAAGGACCGCTGAACCAAAATAAAAGGTTAAGTCTTAAAAAATAAGACCTCTGAACTATGAAAACAGGTAGGTCTTATTATACCTAGGAACCAGTTTAAGGGTATAATAAAAATGGACCTTCAAAAAGAATTAAAATCATGACTCATAAAAAAAATAAAATAAAAATTTGATAATAAAATATAGTGAAAATATATCTAAGAAAAATTATATATAACGATAATACACTAAACTTGTCATATGATTAGATAATTCTTATTAAGCTATCCTCAACTCAGGGATGATTCTGCCTATGTCGCCTCTTGGGGGAGAGAGGATGTATAACAATAGGAGTAAATATACCGTTTAAATATATTTGAGATTAAATGTTAGCAAGGGCTAGACCTAGACAAACTTAAGTTCATCGGGTGGAGGCTAAACCCTGAGAAAACGTGATTAGGGGAAGAGAAATTGAGATATTGGTATTAGCCAATCATGATACCACATATTGGGGAGGGAAGCAACAGAACAAGAAGAGGAGTAAATGAATATCCCCAAGTAATCCTGATATAGCACTGGAGCTGGAAGATTGGTCTTGAGCACTTACTGACAGCTTCATCAAGAATGTTGGACATGTGAGCTGGCTTAGTGCAAGGGATACTAAATGGAGCTTTCCAAATCATGCCCTAAATAAAAGCCAAAAAGGGGAGGTAATGATGTGAAGTGCCAGAAACGAGATAGTTATTCAGGAGCAGATGACATCCTGAAGCCAATGACTATAAGCTTCCTGGATTTGAAAACAGAATGAACAATGGAGCTTGGGGGAGGCAGGAAGCTTTGTGGTCCAACTTTGAAGAGTTTATCCTGTTAAACAAAGGGCATAGGCTGTATTGTTTTGATCTAGGATGTTAGAGATCAGAGGAGCTCAGAGCTATGGAAAGAGCCTTGGTTACTTGGTTCCACAATTCTGCATAGGGGAGCTCAAAATGTTTGCAATTTCTGATGACCAGTTCAGATGAAAGAACAGATGTTTTATAATATTGTCTGAATTAAATAATGAACTCAGGAAGCAAGTCAGATCCAGCCAGAAACAATTGACTATTATCAGATGGCACTTCTTCAGGAGGCTTGACAATAATATTAGGATTATCTGAGAAAGGAGCTGAATTAAGGAGAGTATTGAAGTCCAATTTGAGAATTGATGACAAAGGGTAAATTGGATGTGATTCCTTTGAGATGGGTGTGACTCTTTTTTGTTGGGATTGTATAAAGTTTCCAGCAGTTCCGTGGAAGGACTGCCTATGTATGTGTGACTTGGAGTATGAGTCCTAGGGGGACCATAGAAGAGATTTCTTCGCACAGAATGACTCATCAATTGGAAAAGACTAAGCATCTTTGTTGTAAAGGATATCAATATATTGATGATACCTGGAATTTGAATTTGGCATAAGAGATAGATGAGAATGAGGATGTTAGACTTTTTATATTAGATAACATATTCACTTTGGTATTAATTAAGCTCTTTATTTTGGAGAAATTATTACCAAATTTATGAGATAAGCTTTTCAGAAAAAAAAGAAAGAATTATATGAGCAAAAAATTTATTTAGAGAAAATAACAAGAGAAAAAATAACTTTCTTTTTCTTCAATAACTAAATTGAAGCCAAATTTTGGATTTTTTTAAAAACAAATTATGACCGCTCTATTGAGCCAAAACAACCAATGATGATACAATTGACGCCTGCTGCCCCGGCCTGAGGTGGTGGTGCACTGCCATCTGGTGTCTTTTGGCCACCGCTAAAGCACACCTGGGCTTGCTCTGCTAGCCCTACTAATGCTACTAGGCGTTATGTCCCCCCTCAGGAATTGACCCACCACCTCACAAGTTCTTAGCCGGTGCTCTGGAGCCCTTTGGTGCTCCCACGGAGCAATTTGAATTTCAGCCTCCAGGTCAAATATGGGAATCTTCTCCCATATGTGACATGGCCATCATTGAGATGGCCATGGTGGTTTTCAAACCACCAGCTTCATTGACTTCCACCCCTTTAAGGGGTAATTTGACCTTGGCTTCTGCTCTGAAGCTGATGCAGCAGCAGCATCTAAGCTGCAAATTGTTTTAAAAAAATTCTGATTTCCACCTTTTGCATGCCGCTCCCACATGAGGCCACTTTGGTGGTCCAGTTCGCCATATTGCCCTCCAACCTCACCCCTAAATGCCTCCACCACGAGCTCATGGAGGATTTGGACTTTTATGGTGCAGACCCCATGCTGCAGTTCACGGTTTCCAATGGGGCAGATTGGTTGGCAGGGCCTCACGCCTTTGCAACAATCTGCCAATTTCATTGCAATTCCCACCTTGTGATCCCCACACCATCATCAGATTTACCCCTGATCAACCATTCTGGGCGCACATCAAAAACAGCAATGTCACTTGCCCCTTGTGCTTTAAACTCAATCATTTGAAGAGCAAGTGCCCCATGGCTTCCGCCTCTGCCGCTTCTGCCACTCCTTCTTCTGGCTTTGGGTCAGTGGCTGCTTCACCCTAATTCTTCAAATGGGCCTTGATCCTCCCGCCCCATGCCTCGTGGAAATGGGGTGCTGCTCCCAAAGCGGCGCCCAATCAAAATCCAAATTTTAAAAATCTCAATAATAATTCAACTGGATTACTGAATCCTGAGTTGATGGATGAATCAGTTTCAGCTGGGAGGCCATGGTCAACTGTCTGCAACCAATAAGCTCTAGCCACCACTCCAGTTCTAGTGGCTGGCCCAGCGTTGGCTGAGCTTAATCCATTTAAGTGCCTTGAATGGATTGATGATAGTGACTGGCTATATAACGTCAAGCCAAACTTCACCTTAGAGAAATTTTTTTGTAAATCCTCTCAATTTGTGCCCCCGCCGTTTATAATCTAAAAACAGTTTTCCTGGTTATAAAATTATAAACAAAATGGCGGTAGAAGCAGCGGCTTCTCCATCCAACACCCTCCTCCAACAACATTTCCATGGAGCGATGGAACCCCTTGTTGAGGGTATTCCCATCCCAAATTTCTCCCATGATTTTGATGAGGATGCAAAATATGAAATAAAGGAGCTCACTTTTGGATCGAGACACACTTGCATCAACAAAGCAAAAACTATTCCACTTGACTCCATTTATCTCCAAGCCCTCCAGCGCATCAAGTCATTCGCTTACGTGCCTGCTCTCATCAAGATTGCTGAGCCTCAAATTTCTCAATACGTTGAGGTGATGGACACCGCTGGCCTCATTAACGAAGAAAACTTACAATTATAACTCCATATTTCACATGTCACTGATGCCCCTAACAATAGTTGTCCGCCATGGTCTGTAAGCTAAAGCGGGCTCCAGACAAAAGTTTTCCCAAAGCTTCTCCACCTTCTGATATGGCTTCCTAGGCTGATAACTTAGGAGTTATATAGGATTATTATTTACAATAATCCCTTTGTTTAGCTTATTTGAAAATAAAGATGCATGTAGGCTCCCTCTTTTGGGTTGGTAACCACTAGTCTTAAAAAAGTTTTTATAATTAATCATTCTTGATTTTGCCACAAGGCAGACATTGATGGTAGCAACCTACTGTCACATATGAGGAGGGGGATCAGAAAATCAAGGACGCCGGACCAAGATCCTGAATATGACAATGAGTCATATTCCCTGACTGGGGGGTAAACTTGCTTTCTGGGTTATATTAGTAATAAGTAAATTGAATAACTCAGAACAACAGTGGGTCATGAGGACCACAATCTGAGGAGACAGTAGCAAGGAACAAAAGGAAGAGAACTGTATGACAAAGGTTATCCTTAACAGCGTTGAGTTCAGATTGGCTGTGCTCCACTAGAAACTAAAAAATATTCGATCTGGTCCAAGGTGGCATTACCACAACCCAATCCTATTCTCACTGGGAATCTAGGCATGAGGGTGTATGTGTTGTATTTTTGCCCACCTTTCCAGACTACTAGGTTAACTATTGGATCACTAGAGGATAAGTCATATAAGGAATTGAATTGGATATAAGTTAATCTCAATTTTGGGTTAATAATGTCTGGGGGATTTTAGGTAATTTGCCAGGTTCAGATCCAAGGTAACAATCTAAGTAAATGTTTAAGATCTCATTGGGCAGAGTTGCTGATGAAATTGGGGCATCTGATAGTTGTTCATTGATTCACTATCAGGTTTACTGATTGGGATTGGTCAGTTTTCATTTCCACACCTATTGATAATTTAAGTAGCAGGTGTGAGGCGAGTGATGTCACCTGCAACTAGCAAATTGATCAATTGGTTTAAGGTCTGCCATAATGGGTGTCACGAAATTGTGCTTGGGCTCCGCTAGTGAACCAGGCCAACCAGTATGAGGACTGGTGGCCCTTTGCTATTTCGCCATCATCAGCGTACCAACCCCTATAAGTCCAAGTCCAACCTACCAACTAACCACCAATGGCTCCGCCTTTAGCCCCAGGCGTCCTCGGCGTGTGCCCCAGCAAGTCCTGCCCCCTTCCTGGGCGGCTCAGGCACTTCCGCACTGCCCCACCCTCGCGACCCTTCACCAACCTGTCTGGGCATGCCCCGGCGAGTCCATCCCCCTTCTTGGGCGGCTATGGCACCTCCCACGCTGCACCCCACTAGGGTTGGTGGCTATGCGGCTCACCACTGGTAGCCAGCTGGCCAGGTTCCCACTGGTTCCTCATAGAGAGGAGGTATGGGAGCTGACAGCGCTGGCCACTCTAGGGATAATCACCTGCGCATATTGGGGATCTCCTATCCTATCTTCCCCACTCTAGTTGCACAAAGCTACTTCAAACAAACAGGAAAGATAGGAAAATGATAGATGTTTATTAGGAGGGAATGAACGACTATTTATACTACTTTCAAGGCTACTGCGCCCAAGTGCTCTTTGGCCAATCATCTTTCAGAAACCACATCAGCCTCTTGATGCCACAACGCTCTATCAGATTTAAAACTCTATTCATCCCATAATGATTCCCTCCAGATCTGCTCACTGATCACCGAATTAATATTAGGTCAATCCATCCTCAGCATAAGTCGCTGGTCAATCATATATAAACTCATTTAATTAAGACTTCGAGCATCCTTGGCATGAGTTGCCAGTGCTCCAAATTGGATGACAGAACCATTTCAGATATGTTGTAATGGATTCATCAGCTTTCCATTGGAAACTCCCACAATGACCTTTGGATGGCATTTTGGCAGCAAACACAGCTTCCGTTGAACCTAAACTTGAACAAACATATAACATTAAATAGTTTTAAACTAGGCGATTAGCTGGCAATTATGCCCAACTAACTGTAACCCCTAATTTGAATACTATTGGAAGGATTCATCTGGGTTAAAATCCCAACAATGGGTAAAGAGTTCCATTACATAAGCAGGTCATTAGCCAAATATGGTTGGTTCTCTGTGATTGAGTGGGAAACGTTAGGGACACGTTTTCTGGCTCTTTCTGTTTTAGGTCTCAGGTTTGTCTAATGGAGGAATCATAACCAGATAGAGAAGACAATTGATGGTGACACGTTGGAGGGAAGTCCAATGGCAACGGCTGCTGTTTCAAGGCTGAGGCGCCATCCAAGGAGTTGGGCGCTAAATTGACTCTATAAATTCCCTAAAAAATCATATTAATAAAAGAGATATATCCTAATGAAAGGAAAAAGATTTATACTATTGAAAAAAAAGGTTTTTCTATCTGGATATAAGTTCTATTCATATTTAGTAAATTATTGTTGCTATATATAAGAATTTTGGACTCTTTTGTCATATATATAGTAAGGATCAAGGATCCTTAGAAGTGAAGCTGAATTTAGATGGGAATCTCCACAGACTCAGCGTGAATAGAAAAAAGGCATGAAACCTCTGAATCTGAGAGTGTATCAAGTTAGATTTAACAGGAAAGAAGTCCCTATAGTTGACATCACCAGTATTTCGTGGATAATTACAGGTCTAGCGTTGGACCATATCAGTGTTATCTATTCAACTTTGGATAAAATTCGTCATACTGTTATCAATCAAATATCAACTATTATCAAACAACACAAATTGTGCAAATAGCAAACTGTGCAGTTAACTTTTAGAGCTATAAATCTTTGAAAACCCAGGAAGGTAACTTTTGGTGCTCACAAGAAGAGTAGCTATAGTCCCAATATTTACAATGAGTATTGTTTTGTCCATCTCCTGGTCGGCTAAAACCAAGTAAAATTTAAATATTAAAACTTAAATTTTAATTTTAAAAATATAGCTGTCTCTGTATTCAATTTCTCTTATGTCAGTAAAGGATTAAGAAGTTCCCTTGTTATCCAGAAGTTTGCCAACTCAAGGGATTAGATTTGATGAGATAGGCTCCCTTGTTTTCTGGACCTTTTTTAAAACCTTTATTTGAGTTAAAGGTAGGTTGTTAGTATCTGTCCAGAGAAGAAACCTGAGTGGATAATTTGCTTTTGAAAAATGCAGCTAAATACTTTTTTTCATAATAGTATTACTTACAAACCTTAATATAGGAATCCAGCTTGAGTATGCTTGCTTGGTGCTATGCTGAGACCCCACAAAGGATTTAATAGAAATAAAAATAAATAAATATAAAAATTTCAGCTTTTTATAAAATAATTTGAGTGCGGGGGTTAAAACGAAAAGTGTCCCTTTCCAATTTTTGGCTATTAGTATATATACTACTTTTGGAGGTTGGAGAGAATTCAGGGATAATTTTGGAATAGCCTCAATGCTTCCAATTTAGTCAATATGCAGGAATAGCATATCACAACTCAGGAACTTGCTTCAGGGCAGCGGAGCAAAAGAAAATGAATTATGATTGGCCAGAATATACCCATAAGGTAACGTTTTTATAAACTTGAGCCAATCACCGCCTGAGAAATTTTATTGCACCTTGGGGGACCCCACACCAAGCCTATAAAGGGGGGGGGTCCCCGCGCAGGTGCATTGGAGGACTTTATTGGGGTTGGGGGAGTGCATTCTGATGATAGCCCCGAAGTCCATGGTGAGGTCAGAGTAATATGACTAAGGGATTTTACATTTGGTGCCCATAGAGGTTTTGAACTCAAGTTATCCTGATTAATGGGGTTCCGCCAAGAGTTGTCCAGGGATTTTTGGCCAAAATTTTGATAGCATTAATTTTATTATTGTGGAAATTACTCTTAAACCTCAGATAATTGAAAATGGCTGACATTTCCCTTTTTTGGCTGAACTTGACCTAAAACATTCTTCTTTTTAAGCTGTGAGAGCAAATCTGACACTTAATATCCATTATATCAACAAGTTATTCATTGCACACCTCAAGCCGTTCAATAAACCTAAAAAGATTACAGATTATTCTCTGGATGTCTAGTACAATGTGGGTTAGATCTCGTATGAACTCATATTTTTTTATTGAGGAGGTTTCATGGTGCTTTGATTTTACAATGCACCGCTTTTGTGGGTTGTGGTAACATATAAGTGACTTTTGATATGTGCATACTGTCACCATGAACTTCATTCCCTATAATAGTTATCTTCATTGCATCATTGTCAGGCAACAGCAGCCAGCTTTTTGTCATAGATGGCCCATGAGGGTTCAGCGCTATTGAATTTCCTAGATAAAAAAGCCACCAGTTGCCCACATCTGTCATGTTCCTGTAGCAAAACTGCCCCTATGGCTGTTCTGGAAGCATCATATGCTACATTGAATAACTTGTCTTTGTTGGCGTGGCAGGACAGTCATGGTAGTGAAAACATCTTTAAAAGGATCAATGCCTGAAGGCATTATCGCATCCAGACAAATGGTGCATTCTTACCCATTAGTAGGTGGAGGGAAAGGTTAGTTCCAAGTGTGCTGTGGAGATCTTTTCAGGAATATGAATGAGCCTAAGAAGCTTTAAAGTTGTTTCTGGGTGGTAGGACTTGGCCACGACCTTATAGATTCTATTCTTAAGGTGGCAATGTCATGCCCATATTTTGAGTATGAGAATTCCTAAGAATTATACTTAATCATTGAAAAGTTCACATTTTGAGTATTTGCATGCAGGCCTGCTCTCTTCAGGGCATTGGCCACTGTTACCAGATATTTCCTGTGCTTCTCTGACGTGGGGGAGTGAACCAGGATGTTGTTTTTAAATGTACTGCACAAGTGAAGCAGAATACTTCAGTGCATGTTCAATCACCCTCTGAAATATTATGATAGCATCTTTGAGGCCAAACGGCATGACCTTAGACTAGTAAATGTTGTAACATGTATGTATGGCTGTTAGCCATTATTGGCATTTTTTCACTTAAACTTGGTTGAAGGCTTTTTAAAAATTCTGCTTTAATAACTTGAACTTGAAATTGCTTTTTTAAGTAGACTTGAGTGTTAATGGGTAGGGGGTTGGAACTTTAACGTTGTTTAGGAAGCCATATTCTACGCATGGCCACAGGGTACCATCTTGTTTCTGGGCAAACACCACGAGTGATGATACAAATGTTTTTCTTAGCTAGCCACTTTTATCTAACATGTCATCAACCAGGTTTTAGGCCTTGTCCTCAGCAGTGGTGTATGGGTAATGGGGACAGTTATCTCAATGAGATCCACTGTCAGGAGAAAGACTAGGTCAAACATGGAGTGGGGTAGTAGCCAGTTAGTCCCATTTGCATCAAAGATCTCATTTTAGAGCTCAAGTATCCATGGATAGTTGGGAAAATCAGCTATTGGTTCAAAGAATGAATACTCTACTGTGGCCGCTAATGCATTTTATTCTGCCAGGGTAGTTAACAGAGAGATCTCTTCTAAGCGTTAGAAAGAATTAAAGGTGATTCTTAAATCCTGAGGATTGCTTGCTTGAAAATTATGATCCTGCACACTTAATTTGGACAAAGTTTAGCCGAATGATCCTTAATATTGCCAGTGGCTTACAGTATTTTCACCGTTAAGAAACTCACTAGGCTATTAAAATAGCCCGACTCTTCTGGTTGATTTTGGGCTTAATTTTCCCTTCAATTTGGGAACTTTATTTGATCAGGAAGATATAAAAGCTGTGTATTTGGCTCTCCTAGATTGTCTACACTTCTCAAAGAAAGGATTCTGATAAAAACAGGGAAAGAGATAAAATAAAATATCTTTATTAGAGGATATTTATTTGATAATTAAGCATAAGGCCAGGCGCCAGTTTTTATACCTCTAGGGCATCTTATGGCCACATTCAAGCACATATTTCATCAGATTACCTTCCACCTCAGTTTGGCCCTTAAAGTATTATGAATGAGACTAATTGCTAAGTTTATTGGTGGCAAGAATACTCTCAAAATTGGGAGGATTTCAGGGATAAAATCGCAATTAGAACATGCAAAATTGTCCCAGGATCCTCTTGATTTGAGTTTCTTCATACTGCTGATGAATATATCTTCTGTGAAATTTCTGCATTAATTAAAGTAGATGACATACCCCTAATTGGGACGTCAGCATGCCTCTCTCAATAGCACATGGTGCTCCCATTTGAGAGGTCCATGTGCTTGCGCTATTGTGCTGATTACAAAAGTTGACATACGAATTTTGCCCTATGGCGGAAAAATGATTACGTTATAATGTCTATCTGTCCATAGGACTTTTAGACGTTATCTTTGGGTCAATCCTGAGCGATTACTTATGTTGGATAGTATTATTAGTCCCAAGTAATCAGGACCAATTGCCAAGTTTTGGATGCAGCAATCGGCCTTAATCTTCAAGCATATTCATCCCAAGCTTTTAATAAAATATTTGGATTGTATTGATGTTGATAGAATTGGCCCAAGCTATGTAGTTGCGATAGGCTTTAAGGCAGGAATTTAAAGTATTAGCTTAATCATTGGAAGGATAAACAGCCCAATATGTTGGTTGTCAAAGATTTATTTTTGGGGCAACCACCAGAATCTGACATTTCCCCCACTTGACTCAAACAAAAGCCCCAAGATTCCTTATTATCCTTCATTGGTCTTTGTAATATCTTAAATTTGGCACAAACTGCTGAATAATTGGGAGTTGAATCCTCTTATTGTCAATTTCGCCCAAACGGCTAAAAAACTGGAGTTAAATCCTCTCCCAATCCTCAAGTGCAAACTAAATTTATTAATTAGAATAAAACTATTATATATATATGTTTTTTCTTTATTTAGTTTTTTTCCTTTTCTTAATCGGCCCACTTATTGAACCTTCTTAGGATTTTACATGGACTCAGTTGTATAAATGGTTGGTCCTAATATCCTTGATTGTTTATGAACTTAAATGTCTTCTCAATAAAATCAAATGGCCCTACCCAGATGTGATCAAACTTTTGCAATTGTCCTGATCCATGGGTGTTGCAAAATTAAACTATATCGTTAACTTTAAATTTGGACAACTTGTAGCAATTTTCTAATTCTTTTTGATTTCAGGCCTTCTCATGCCAAAATTGTTGTCAAAGGCCTGAGCTTGTAGTTTGATTAAATCATCCATAAGCTTCTTGACATATTGAGGATAAGTGTTTTCACCAGGTTCCTCTAGGGCCAAATATAGTAGCATTGGTAGGGCTGGATGCCTTCCATATAATACTTGAAACAGGGACATCCTGATTAATGAATGGTAGGATATATTGTAAGCAAATACTGCTGAACTTAAATAAGTACTCCATTCAGATGGTTTAGCTGAAGTTAATTTCCTGATAATGTTAACCAACATTCCATTTGCGCACTCAAAAGTACCATCAGCTTTAGGATGATAGGGAGCAGAAAGCACACCTCATATCCCATTAATTGGTTGAGCTTGGCAAGGACATTGGCGGTAAAATTGGTTCCATTATTGATCAGAATAACATGAGGACATTTTTACTTGAGGATGATGTTTTCAATGACGAACTTGGCTGTAGTTGCCACTCCAGCTTCCTGAGTAGCCTTGGTCTCAACCCATTTGGTCAAATGGTCAATGGCTACAATAATGTACCTGGCCTTCATATTGCTTATTAGAAGTGGACAACAACGTCAATAGATACAGTGTGCCAGGCAAACTTGGGTGAACAAGCTGGTAAGATGTGCTTTTTTAGAACGGCTTTTCGCCTAGGCACTCCACACAGCATTCAAGCATTTCTTGGATGTCAAAATGCATTGACTCCCAGTAGAATTGCTTAAGATGCTCTTTTATTTTCTTGGTCAAAACTTTTCTCTCTCATTGCAATCATTTTTGCAACTTATTCAAATCAAGTCTGATTCTAGTTTGAAGATCTCTCAGAGGAGATTAGTCTGCGCCCATGTCAGGGAGCAGTTGGGCAAGTAAGATAAGAGGAGCAGGTGGTAGGCTCACGGCCTCAAACGTTCAAAAACGCCCTGAAAAACTGGCGGAATAGAAAAAAAATAAAAAACTGGCGATCACTATTTCCCCAGAAATCCTCACTTGGCAAGCATGATGAAACCAGTACATCAACACACCGCACTCCCAACCACTCTTGTCAGTGGAATACGGTGTCCATGTATTTCTGGACATTCAACAAACAGCTTTATGGGAAAAATTTTTTGGGGATGTGCACACTTTTTTCCTGACTGTGGTGTTCATCGCACCTCACTCCATGTCAAAAAGTTGGCTGGACCTCAGTTTCAAAAACAAGGAGGCAGCAGATGAAGCTGCTGAGGTGCGCGTAGCGATTGACCTCCCAAAGGGCAATGGGTCATCAAAACCAAACGCACCAGATGGACAAAATCCAACCAAATTTTCCTCACGTTTGACTTTTTGCCTACTACAAAAAAATGTGCCATTTTGGAGCAGCACCTGAAAGATGGTCCCACCATATATTACAAAATACAATTTTTCAAGATGCAACACTTTATGCTGATGCCACACCTGTGCACCAGCAAAGCCATCACAATTCTGACCCCAACCGAGGAGATTGCAAAGGACCTAACCCAGATCCCGAACTCCACATATATCAATATTGAAGGGCAGACCACCCACCCTTTCCGGGTAACTGTGGACAGCACACCCCCCATCTGCACCCACTGTGATGCATTTGGCCATAAGGCACATGCATGCCCCACCAAGGAGGGCATCAAATTCCAAGAGCACCCCTTGGCAGCCATGGCCAGTGGAGAGGCGCACTACAAACCAACCACAAGCACCAAAGAGGCTTTCCCGCGGGGAGCACAAGGCTGCTACCTACTGGTAAAACCTATTTCCCCAAAAAAGCGGAAGAAGGCCAAGCAGGCCCATAGGGCCGCGGCCAAGGAAGCGGCCAAGGCCAACACCACTATCCCACACTCCCAATGCCAGGAGGACATCAAAACCTTCGCGGCAGAAGCAACTCAGGAATCCCATAACCAATCAGATTGGGAAGCCCATGCCAATTATGCCACCCAATCTGAGGATCCAATGGGCGACTCAATCTTACCCAATCTTTGCAACCAAGCTCCAGTTGAGACCAACTTGGGGTCTAACCTACCTGAAAATTTTTTTGACCCAAACGTCGGTGCACTGAACTCATCCACACCGCAAAAAATTTGTTTGACGTTGGGGAAACAAAAATTGAAGGCAAAAGCCAACGCGAACCTTTCTGCTAAAATTAACAAAAATACTGATAGCATTGCTGCAAACACTCATGCTGCCGTGAAGGCCTGTGGGGATCTAGAGGAGGCTAGTGGGCCTGGGTGCCCACACCCTCGCACCTAGGGTGCGATGGGGGAAACCTTCACTTTAGGGATGTTGAATATCGCCAGACTCAAGGCCTCGCCATCCCAGGCTAGGAAACTGAGTTTTTTACAAAAAAATTATTCGTGGATATCCTGGTCATCCAGGAGTCCCACTGTCCACGAGGTTCTGAGGATGCTTGAAAAACCATGCTCCTCCCTTCCCTATCCTTTTGGTCTGAGTACTGTGGGGTGCTAGTTCAGAAAAACATTTTTTAAAATTTTCATCATTGGAATCCTTCCTCAATGGCCAAGTCTTCATTGTCACTTTCTTGTGGGCTAATGTGGTGCATGCTATTGTCAACATCTATGCCCCAACCTGTGCAAGAGAGCGTTGGGAATTTTTCTCATCAGTCAAATACCTCCCATTACCCCAGACCCTTTCATAGTTGGCAACATGAACTGTTGGCTAAACACACCCACAGACCGTTGGACTTCCTCCTCCCATGCCCCCAGGGTCACATAGAACTTCGCGTTCTAAAGGCCACTCTTGGGTTAATAGATGCGCTGCCATGGCAAGCCCCACTGCTCAAAAACATGACGCGCCCTCATGTCCACATTAGCCAATTAAGGTCCATGACCCGCATTGACCTTATTCTAATGCCGGCGAAATTCCAACCCCACATCTCCCACTTCAAAACAACAAAAATGGAATTCTCCGACCGCCGACTGGTCTCAATAACCTACCACTTACCCGTCACAGTTGCAAAGGCCCCACATTGGTGCAAAATCCGCCCCCCCAAGCTCGCGTCACCAGGATTTTCCACGTGGGTGGAATCAACAACTTTGGCAAAAAAGTTTTTTACACCGTTTTGCGCGGACCCCATCTCCACATGGTCAGCCTTCAAAGAGGATACCATCCGCCACTATTGCCACCTCTCCTCCTGATGCTCACAAGCCACATTGACTGTCATTTTGCGCGATCTAGCAGAGTTGGCACACCTGGAGTCCAACATCCCAGCTACAGGTTACAGCCCTGCATGGGGCCAGAAGTGGGCGAATTCAGCTGCCCACTTCAACGCGCTTGAAAGGCAACACAAACATCAGGTTTGTGTTCAGTACAGGACCAAACGCATTACAGAGTGCGACAAGTGCACCGCATATTTTTTTAGAAAAATTTTGCACCATGCCAGAGCGTGGCCTGCACACAGGTGTGATGATCAGATGATTCTGTCGCAGATATGCCAGCCAAAGTGGTAATCAAAATACAAAAGTATTACTCCGAGCTATACCAATCTGATCCAATTCAGCCAGCCGAAGATGCGGAATTTTTGATCAAACCCACATCTGCACCATTTCCTGATACCTGGAAATAATGAATTTGGATACTCTGAATGAACTATGGACAGCCATCTGCAGTGCACCAAATCGGAAGTGCCCAGGCCCTGATGGCATTCCATATGAATTCTATAAAAAGTACTATATATATAAATCCCCACTGCTGCTTGCCTCACTTAACCAGAGCCTTCTGGAAACGCGCTTCCTACCAGGAGGACAAGAGGTTTTCACCGTCACACTCTTCAAGAAAGGGGACAAGCTAGACTTAGCCAACTGGCGCCCCATTTCTTTAACTAACACAAATACAAAATTTAACTAAGATCATGGCTAACCTTTTAGGGATTGTAGCATCTTCCACCATCTCCCCAGAACAATTCGGTTTCATACCTAGAAGGTCAATTTGGGACAACATGCACTCTGTGGCTAACGCATGCCAGTCCACAGCCTATGGGGCACTTGTATTTTTGGACCAACAGAAGGCCTATGATAGAGTAAACTGGGAATAATACCTCAGGGCCTGCCTCCATTAAATCCGCCTACCCCATCGCTTCATCAACTGGGTAATGCTGCTCACGGAATCTGCAACAATGGCAGTGCGTGGCCCAGGCTTCCTAATGGAAGTAGTCCACCCTCAAAGAGGCTTACGACAAGGGGACCCCCTTAGCCCACTCTTATACAACTTCAGCCTTGACCCACTACTTCAAAATGTGAATGCCCAACTCACTGGGGGTCCATGTACCAGGCCAAGACCCAGTCAAGATGATGGCGTTTGCAGATGACTGTGTGGATGGGGTGTCTAATAATAAAGATGCACGCGCGCTTGAAGCTCTCATCCAGGAGTATTCCCAGGTAAGTAATGCTGCACTGAACGCTTCCAAAACCAAAATCATCCTCCTTGGTTGGTATCAAACCTGCTGGGCCCCAGCGACCAATGCCCATCCTGGCCCATCTGCTCAAACATATGATCGCCTTCCCTGCTCACCCCACACCGCCCCACTTGTACTCCCCTTCGTGCCACGCCCTACCATAGGGCCTGTCCGCCATCTGGGCGTGTAGGTGGAGGCAGGCGGGTACACATCAGCAGTAATGGAAAGTCGTATTCTAGACAACGTAATGAAGCGCATCGCCTCCCTTAGAGCCCACCCTACTTCCCTTACTGGCAGGGTTTTAGCCAATTCTATGCTCCTCTCCAAAGTCTGGTTTAAATCCCACGCCATCCCCTTTTCCCAGGCTTTTTCAAATCCTTGTATGCCCTTCTGCAAGGATGGCTTTGGTCAGGCTGCCCACCACCAGTACAGCTAGAGGTCATGTTTGGCCCTCATCATCATGGTGGCATGGGCCTGCTTGACTTCAAAGCCCATGCTGCCAAGCTCCTGGGCACCTGTATTGCAGCCATCGCCGCCCTTACGCTCCCCTCCCAACACTGGTCCCGCAAGGCCCAATCCAACTTCTCCCACGCCTTGGGCCGTAACAATCCATTGAACCCTCCCTCCTTGATGAAATACCTGGCTCCACACCCATTGGCCACAGGTACTCACGGGACTAAAACCCACTACAAACGAATCCTCCTCTCCATGTGGAGCGCTGAGTGGAGAATTAGTATTAGTGGACATACAACCCAAAGAGGCCGCCCCTCTCCTCAGTTCACACAAGAGGTACAGGGGCTACCCATCCAAGATGGAGTGATCCCCACACGGCCCCATGTCCTATCCAGGGTGAACTACCTGGACATGATGGAGATCCCTTATTCCATTGAGACCCAGAAGACTATTTGGAAATGCGCACACCATCCTCTGTTGCAGCCTTAAATCCGCTCCCATGTGTGCGCTGCCTGAGGCGGGTGTACCATACGGCTGAGCGCTCTAACGCTTTACAATCATCCTGCGTCATGTGTGGCCAGTATGGAACGCTGTTCCACCGCCTGGAGAAGTGCCCCACCTCTAAAGTGATATGGCGCGAAGTCCAACGTTTGCTAGGCCAGGATCAAATGCATCTCTTCAGTCTGTCAAGAGATATGTTTGCTTTATCAATGGCCTCCCCCATTCCACCCTCCCTCCATGCTCTGGTGGTTGCAATCGCCATGTGGAATATCCACACGATTGTATTGGATGCCATCTCAGGCTCCACCCCCACCCTCCCAGAAGCTTTCCACAGATTCCAGTCTCATTTGGTGGACCACTTTCAGGAGTGGATGTTTGGATACCTCCCACCGCGTCGCTGACAGCTGTTCTCCTCCTGGTTCCCAGTTTGGTTCATCAAATCAGACCCCTTCCTCCACACGTGTTCAATTGTGGCTACGGCCTCCTCACACGTCCCCTCCCCCTCCCCATAGTGGCGTTCCCGCTGGCAACAAAAGAGAGCATCACTTCTCTGGGGTGCCTTCCCTGTTACTAAGTTTTGTTTTTAAGGTCAAATTCGGAAGTGTCCATCCCATGGTCAGCCTTTCTCGCAATAAATTTAAAAATTTATTTTCTTGAATCCGCCATGCCCTATGGCATATGCACCGCCATTATTAGGTCTGTTTGGGCTGAGGGTCTTGAGAAAATATACTATTTGCCCTCAAAGATTTTGTAAAACGTACTGTTTTTTATAGCTGTATTTTTTGTAGATCTAATAATATTTTTTTGGATGGATTAGGGCTCATCTTGATACTCTCCGCTGACCATTTTCTTAAACAACTCATCAGTGGCACAACTAAGTGTTACAATGGTAGGTAGTCAGGATAGGCAATTGGCGTTTTGATGTTTTGCCCCAGCTCAATGCTCAATTATGTGGTCATAAGCTTGAAGCCTTAGTGCCCACCGACTAATTGGGCCTCAGGTTCTCCTAAGTTGTTCAAACTTCTTAGGGAAGCATGATAGGTAACAACTTTGAAATGATTGCCATAAAGGTAGACCCAAAATTGCTTGCAAGCATATATGACAGCTAAGCATTCTCGTTCTATCACCATGTAGTTCTTTTTATGAACATATAAGGTCCAACTAGCAAAGGTGACTGGATGTTCTTCCACGTCTTCACATCTTGGGATAACACGGCGCCCACTGCTGTTAGGGATGCATCAGTTTGGACAAAAAATCACGATCAAAGTCCAGGTATTAAGGAACATGCACGCTCAATAGGGCCAGTTATAGTTGTTTAAATGCATTCTGGCAAGATGGAGCCCAGTCAAATGGGACCTTATCTTTAAGTAGATAGAAAAAAGGCTCCCCAAGCTGTGAAAAATTGTGATAATTCGGTGATAGTAACCAATCATGCCTAGGAATACTTAAATATCGAGCTTGGATTTGGGAAAACTTAATTTGTAGATGGCATCCTGCTTAGAGAGTTGAGGCCAAAAACTAACTTTGTCAATTACAAATCCAAGGTATTCCAGTTGGTCTTTGAAGAAGTGGCACTTTCTGGGCTTATTTTTAAGTTTGCAGCTGCTAGTCTTATGAAAACCTCCTATAAATGTTCCATGTGGTCATCAAGAGTGCAGCTAAAAACGTTTATATCATCAAGGTACACTAGTACAAATGATAACTTTAAATCTTTCAGAATTGTGTCATAGCTCTTTGTAAGGCAGCCAGGGCAATACTGAGCCCTTGAGGCATTCTCGTAGGCTGGAATAGGCCCTCTTGGGTTTTAATTGCACATTTCTCACGCTCCTCTTTGGGAAAAGATATTTGCCAATATCCGCTGATAAGGTCCATTGCTAAGAACTTCGCACCCCTTGGCCTATCCAAGACATCATCAATTCATGGCAGAGGGTACAAGTCAATTATTGTGATGTTGTTTAACTTCTGATAATCAATGACTATTTGATTGCTTCGATCCTTTCTCTTCAAAATTAAAATTGGTGCCACTCATTACTTTTTGAAGGCACTTACATGTCACAATCGAGGAGGTCCTTAATCTTCTTTCATACAGTTTTTTCTCAATATTTTGAGAATCTGATCAGGCATAATCAAATTGGTTTATGATCTCCGGTTTTGATATTGTGAGTGACACCCTTAGTGCATCCCAAGTCAAAATCATCTTGTGCAAATATTTCCCAATATTTAGAGAATACTTCCTGAGCTTAGCTTTTCTCAGAGTTGGTCAGGTTGCTAAAATTGGCCATAGGGACAACATTATTTATGCTGAGTAGGTCCTTATGGGGAGCCTAATTTGACATAAGTTTTAAACTCATGGAATGAGTGAATTTTTGAGGTTGGGAACAGATGTAGAAATGCGATTGTTTGATGTTGATTGATGAAGATGGACCTAACTTGTAGGCTTTCACATTAGTTGTGTATTTCTTCATGGCCAGGAATGATAATACCAGGGGCAATGTTTGGTTCAAATCGAGATTTAGACCGTGGTTAATATACTTCACCATAAAATTCTTTCAGGATATTAGTTGTTAGTCCAGTCAGGACGATTACTTGTTCTTTGGAGGGTATAGTAATATGCTGGTTTTGACTGCTGTGGAATTCCCTTTGACTCATTGATCTGAGTGGGTAGTGCTTTTATCTTTGACCGTTCTTTGACATACTCAATTGGGACTACTCCATCTTTGTAGGCCAGATTATAAATATAGGCTGGGTTTCTTTTTCTCAACTGCCCTATCCTGGTTATAATAAAGCGGAATAGCCTGTCCAAGAATGGTGAGAGTATTGTCCTTATAATTGGTAACAACTTTATATCTCCTTAGGAAATCAGTCCTAAATAGGATATCATAATTCATATTTGACAACACTATAGCAGGTGCTGTTAATACAATAGATATGAATATGAGAGGTAGGGTACTGTATGCTCCCAAGAAATTTAGTTGTATGTGCCCCAGATGTACCATATACATGACATTGGGAAACATTGGGCACAATTTTCATCTTTTTAACCAGCTTTGTGCTGACTATGTTGATAGGAGCACATTATCAACGATGGCCAGAACTCACACCTTATTTACTGCTATATCCACCAAAGTACATTTGGAGTAGTTCACCTAACACTTGATCTTCCCAAATCAACCAAAATCCTTGGAATTTATTGGATGTAGTGACTGAATCTGATGTAATTGCCCCACCACCAAATTAATCAATTAATTTAACACCTTATCTGAAAGCAGACTTTGATGGCCCATCCCCGACCAACCAATATGTCCCCAAACCCAAAGCCACCTTTTTCCAAAGTGACCAACAGCTTGCTGAGGCCGCGTAGGTCTGTATCAATAATCCCTGAATCCAGAAAATGTGTGCAAAATTTGTCACATAATTTAAAAAAGGGATGAACACCCCCCCCCTTTGTTCCCCTCTGATTTTCCTCCTACCACAAAAGAAGAAGTCCAACAAACTGCATAAAACTGCACCACCGCTGTCAAGAATGTCGCTGAACTGGCAGATTATTCCCTAACAAAACGCACCACAAGAGAAGATACTGCAAAGATAGAACAACTCATCGAAGTCTGCATCAAGGCTGAACACCACACTGCTGAAATCACAGAGGCTTTAATCCAGGCCCAAATCATCGATCTCAACAACTATAAACTTCACCTCAAACCTCATCCCATGATGCCTCAACCCCCCTGCTTTCAGCATTGCTCCGCTTCTACAATGCTGAGCCTGATGATGACCCGCCCATTCCCCCACCCCCTCCACCATGATGGGATAAGTGGCTCGCCGCTGTGCCAACTGGTAGGTTAATTTTTGTTTCTTTTTATGTCTCACTGCCCAAAAAGGGCGGACAAATCATATTTTAGTTTTTGTTGGTTTATTTTAGAGTTTTGCTTTCAGTATTGTCTGTCCCCTTGTCAGCTTGCCTCAGTTATATAATATAAATTTGGAGTGGTTTTCAGAGGTATTTAATGTTAATACTGTGACTGCTGCCTGATTCCAGGTGTAATTTCTGATGTGAGCAACTATCTAAGAAGCTATCTGCTAAGGTCCTCATGGGAATGGCTACTTGTACGTTGTTAAGCGAAGGTAGGTCAGTTGAACATCCAGGTTGGAGGTCCAAACCCTGATCAATAATCTGTTTTGCATAAGGTTATGATACCTCTGCTTGGTCTTCTTTGGTAATTTTCAAGGGTTTAATTGCACTTGCTATGGCCCAAGTAGTGACCATCATGATATCATTGGCCTCAATATGATGGAGGTTATCTTTGGAGAAAACTTTGGCCCTAAAGAGCTCACCAGGGGGCAGGTGGAATGATTTGAACAACATTGGCATTAGAGCATTCCATCTATACTCCACCTGCTCTTTTCCAACCTCACTGTCATTGTTGATTTCTAGAGTAACGTTGACCCCAGGCTTTTTGTTGGACCATCTGTAGCATTCGCTAGCAAAGTGCCCCTTTTGACCACAGTAGTGGCATGTAATAAGTCCTTTTTTCAGTCTTTGCTCGAATCTTTGGTTTGTAGTTCGGAGATTTTTCCCCTGGTCAGACATATTATTGCTTTTTGGGCCTGAAAATCGGGATCTTTGTGATCTTTGGGCCAATTAGGGGTAAAAAAATTACAAAAACAGCTTCTCAAGTAATTGGTAAGCTCTTGGATTCTTAAGCTTCCATTGAATGCAGTTATCATGACATTGTGCAGTTCAAGGAAGGGCATAACTGCGTGTTCCATTGCAGTCTTAGCGTCAAACTTATCTATTGCTCTGTAACCACGCAGAACTTGTGCTTGATGGAAAAATCTATACGCAAAGTCCTTGATAGTCTCATTCTGCTTGCATCTAATATTCAGAAGCTCTTTTTTGGGTTTCTAACTTTTCAGGCCCTATAAACTGGTTTGTCACTGCAATTTTGGCATCCATATAGGACCAATCATCGCCCAAATTGAGCATAACGAGATTACAGCTATGGGCATGAGAGAGAGCTTATCAGTGCTGATCCTTTTGCATGGTCTGATGTTCCTCGCAATGCTTTTAAAAATTGCTTGAGGAAAGAGTGAACGTTCACATACTTATTGTACTTTAATAAAATCAATGGTTTGAAGTCATCTCGCCCAGTTTCAGGCATAGGATTGTACTTCTTCTTGAAAGTCTTGGTGTATTTTGTTTAGAATCGGCCCTCTTTCCTGTTGGGAGTATCTGGAGTTGGGATTAATGCCAGAGCTCGAGGCATAGGATGGATGTTTGAAATATCAGATTTTGCATCAGTATAAATTTCTGATGATCCAATTTCA